>JAECMU010025244.1:0-11703 GCA_016106625.1 Dracogyra subfuscus | reverse complement strand
ATTAAATTATTACTTAAAAAGCTGGCCCCGTTCCACGAAGCGATCTTAACCCTAAGATTACCTTAAGTGCATAAGGTAGAGCTAAGATAGTTTCGTGGAACTAGACCCTGGATATTAAATTATGTTATGCTATTAGGAAGAAAAAGACCATATTATTACAATGTGCAATTGAATATGTGATTGTTGAGCTTTGTTTCGAAACGCTATAAATCCATTTTCACTATTTGAAAAACATGACATTTGTCTGCCCATGTAGAGTAACGTGAACAAACTTCTCTATTTTCAAATCGAACAGCTGTTTTTAGACTAAATGTGACATTAAATATTCTCTTTTTTAATTGTTATAATTCCATGATATACAATTTCCCGACACACAATAATCCAAAGAAATTATCATTTAAAATATGTTCACTGAATGTAGATTCACCATTGAAACTTGTCGGGTATAGAGCATGCAGTGCAGAGACGAATCCTGGAGATGGGGGCTAGGGATCTGTCCCCCTATATATATTCAAGTGTCCCCTTTATCCCCTGTCTTGTAATTTGTCCGTTTGAGATACCCGTTTGACGAGTTGACCAACAAGCCCTTTTCTTGTTAGTCTCTCCCCCCCCCCCCCACACACACACGCAAAATATTTCCTTAATCCTCCACTGCTATAAGCAAGATTTTATATATCGCACTGAAATATGATCACCTCTCTTTGACCACTGGTACGTTCTTGTATACACATTTCTTCAGAATAGCGAAATGTCTTTGTTTTGGCCATCCTTGTTCAACCGGCACTCCGTATCATCGGTCACAATAATTACATGTTCATAGCAAGCATCAAAATTGTTATTGCTTTTATTTATTTATTATTATTTATTATTTTTTTGCTCTATGGATATCTCCAAAACTTAGACAAAAATCGGAGGTACATCTAATGTGGCTTAGTTAGCGGTGCTTATTGGTCGAGGGGAGATAACGCGATCCCCTAGTTCAGTGGTATACCAATTATTGCATTTAAAACCTGGGGTACTTATGGATCGAAAGAAAGAAATGTTTTATTTAACGACGCACTCAACCTTATGGATCGAGTAGATACTAGGTTACATAGTGTGATTTGACAAAATAAAAGGAGTGTCATTTGGAATCAATGGATTATTATTATTATTATTATAAAAATCATTTGGCGCTTTATTGCGTTTTGGAAAAAGAGCTCTTTACATACGTGTCCGAGTGTGAATATGTTGGTGTTCGCAAATTTATGGGCCGAATTTACAATGCCTGTTTATGTCTCACACGCGTGTATCTACATCTATTTACAATGCTTCAACGCCTGCGTTTAAGAAAAACAGGCTTCGCAAAGTCGGTCCTATAATATGTTTGTTATATACACTATGTGGGAATAATATCCCCGTTTGTTGGTTATATTGCCTTGTCCGTGATAAACAGTCATGTTATTTATTGTGATCAACATCAACAGTACTACGTAAACAGGAGACCAATAGTCATTGTATCCTCTGTTAAACGCATTAGTGTTGGAGCTGGCAGCGAATTGTTTCAACACACACAGCCCACGGATACAATTTAATAATTGGCAACTACCCGTACAACTGAATGTGCTGTAACATACATGAACAAAAACCGCCTACTTCTTACTGGCTGTACGTACAGAACTGGAAAGTCGTGTAAGTTTAGGCTAGAAATCTCTCACCCGAGGGAGCGGGACGTAGCCCAGTGGTAAAGCGTTCACTTGTTGTGCCGTCGGTCTAGGATCGATGCCCGTCGGTGGACCCATTGAGCCATTTTTCGTTCTAGACTGTGCTTCACAAATGATGTAACAAAGGCCATGGTATGTACTATCCGGTACATATAAAATATCCCTTGCTGCTAATCGAAAAGTGTAGCCAATGAAGTGGCGACAGCGGGTTTCCTCTATCAATATATGTGTGGTTCTTAATCATATGATTGACGCCATATAACCAAAATAAAATGTGTTGAGTGCGTTGTTAAATAAAACATTTCCTTCTTTCCTTCCTCTCACCTGAGGTACAAACAGCTCACTGATAGAAGTTTATAACTGATCCGTCAAAGGCCGTGTACTGTCCGGGGAAAGTGAATGCTAATATGAAAGGGATCCATTAGAGTGAACGCCCCTAGTTTTTAAAAACTATAGCATATTTTTCAACATAGAGCCATTGCTGACTGAAGTCAGACTTTAGTAGGGTTTCTGCCAGAGGGTAAAACGGGTATGACGCCATACCCAAAACGTTTAGCAGATTTTTTTCTTTTAAGTAAACTTGTGACAAAATTAATTACTCTTATTAATACTGTATGATTTTCTTAACCCTAACCCCCTGAACTTATCCCATTTTCTTTCTTGGGGAGAACCGTCATACCCATAAATGTATTTCTGGCAGAAATACTGATTAGGTAGATTTTATTTTTAGAGTATCCATTTCCATAGGTCCGAATTGTTTCTGGTCATCCTGGTGTTTCTAATACAACGAAATAAATGTTTCATATTTTTAAAAACGGATATACCTCTGAGAAGTAACGGTAAATAATAGTCTATTTTTAAAGGTATTTTCTGTTTCAAAGTTTGTAGATTAACCAAACTTTGTGTCCATTTTGATGAGCTGAAACTAGGGTCTGCGACCTTTAGCAATGTACAGCGGGATCTAGCTCGCCTGAGATGCATTGGTCGCAGGATCGAATCCCGTCAGTTGACTCATTTTCAGGTATATCAAACGCCGTTGTATGTGCTGTCTCGTATGAGGGAAGGTGCACACAAAATATCCTTTGCTATTAATAGGGGAATGTAAAGGGATTTCTCTCTAATACTGGATGTCAAATTGCCAAATGTTTGACGTCCAATAGCCGATGATTAGTAAATCAATGTGCGCTAGTGGTGTCGTTGAACAAAACAAACTTTAAGTTTAAACATATGTACATTTCCAATTTGTTAGAAACAAGAACAAGAAAATCCTCGACGTAATTTGAGTTTTATGTCGCTTTCTGTTGTTGCAAATCGAGTTGATTAAAATACTGAAGTAGTCAGTAACAATATATTTTTGAAGATGTTCCAGTTCTTTATTTGCCTTAAGTTTAAAACAACTTATCAGCATAAATACATACATATATAATCACGATATATATAAAAATATACAAATACAGGTGGAGAGTGATTTAAGAATTAATGGTAAAATTAACATAGTATACTAGTAATAGTGGTGGGATGTACATATATATATGTGCACTATAAACATTATTGTGGTATAGTAATAATTCATATTCTAAATATATATGTATATATTGATGTATACCAGATGAACTATGATTGATATACTAGCTAATGAAACGGCAGGTTATTAGATGTAAATCGTTTCTAACTTTATTTGCCTAAACTAAATATTTTCCCAGGTTAATGATGTCTATATTGTTTTCAGTTGTTAATAGTTCAGTGAGCCTAAATACGCTTGGACGTCTGTGGTAACATTGTTTAATATACTTATTCCTATAAACCTATTTATTAATGGGGTCAAATATGTTCTTGGAGAATTGCATAATAGAGGGGACCATATTTATTTTACAAAATGAGAAAGGCTGATGCATGTTCTATTAAATATAATTATGAACAATGGGTCCATAATTTATCCTATCCGGAGCAGGATGTTAGTATGGTGTAATTCGCCAGAATAGGACCAGTCCTAAAGTCGCCTCTTAACTATGCAATGAATGAATGAATGTTTAACGACACCCCAGCACGAAAAATACATCGGCTATTGGGAGTCAAAATAAGGTAAATGCAACAACTATATGATGAGCAACATCAATATAAAAATTCAAAACTTAAATAAAACCTTAACTATGCAAGTATTCAGCAAAAATAAATAACTTTTAAAACAAAGCTTGCTCAAAAGTGGCCGTAATAGACTGATCTGATGGCGGACTGCCCGCGTGTGAGAAAGGAAAACAAAAGGAACACATGTAAACCAAGTTTAACCTACTTCTACCGTATTAATACCTGTGCTCCGCACATAGTTGTACCGTGAGAATGAAGCGGGCAGCTTCGAACTGACTGCTAATAACACAGTCAATGTGTGTGATACCTTATTTCTTTCCATCACTATATTAACTGAAATGAACTTCAGGAGCTGTCTCCAGCTATCGTATTCAAAATACAGGTATATATAAATTGCCTATTTTGTCGACGTTTTTGTCGCTACATACATTGGTAACAATAACATATGCAACGCTACATATGTAGTTATACCTTTTAACGCTATGTAATTATATTTTTTAACGCTTCATGTGTAATTATAACGCTACATATGTAATGATGGCTTTTAACGCTACATGTGCAATTATAACTTTTAACGCTACATATAAAAGTATAACTTTTAACGCTACATGTGTAAGTATCCCTATTTTTAAAGTGTGCAGCTCTTGTTTTATACAGAACTAGTGAAAATGGAGACGTTGAGGATTATCTTATCATTGCTGAAACAGTATTACTGCTTAATGAACCAACCAGTCGACTCCCATAAATGCCAGCAGACAAAGAATCGGATTATGGTAGCTCTTTGGACATTTTGAAATTAAATTTAGAATTTCTATCGCGTGTCTCCATTTCCGTGCCGTACTTAATTCCGCCATTGGATTTCATCTCGTATTCGAGTGTAAAAATTTCACACTTCCAGATTTCTGTTTTTTCTTTCTTTGTTTTGATAACAAAAGAAATCATTCAACAAGAGTAATAATACGTGTTTTTTTTATGAAAACTAGACAAGCAGTAAACCTAATTTTTTAAAAATATATTTATGGTTTATGTTGTCTTAAAAATCGATTTATAAGATTATTTCAGTGAAATCACGACCTAAACCGCGGATATACAACGGCGGCGAAACGTGGTCTCAGTAAATTCCAAAGCTTGTTTTCACAATACCAATACTAAATATAAAACTTATTTTCTTCAAATAATTATGTTAACATCTGTATCCGTACTATCCGTATTTGTCAGATGTTTACTTTTTAATCGACTAAATTAGGCCTATCGCTGAGCATAAATGTAACAATCTTCAAATTAAAAAAAAATTAAATTGAACTATACTGGAGTAAAAAAGTATTATTATTTATTTGAAACATCAGTCATTTACTAACAACATGAATATATCACATCATGTCAGTGGTACGTTTAAAAAAAATGAGCATATCCATTTACAAAAAATTAGAGAATTAAAAAAATAAATGTTTCCTAGACGTTTTTTGGTTGAGTATATTTAGGCGCTAAGTGAAACCCGGATTTAAATAGGAAAAAGAAAGAAAGACGTTTCGGACCACACTGGTAATGAGAGAGGAAACCCGATATTGCCATGGTAGGTTACTCTTTTCGATTAGTAACAAGAGAGTTTTATAACATGTATAATTCCATAGGCAGGATATACTTACCACGGCCTTTGTTACATCAAGGCCCGTGCTTATAAAGCTTTTAAGAGTCCGCACTCAATCACAAATGACGTCACACGCATACAATGTGTATGGCGTTGTCATGCCATTTGTTTCTCCGACTCTGTAATAGTCTCGAGTCTAGACTCTAAAAGTTTTATAACCACCAGACCTGTTGTGCAACACTGACTGGGACGATAAATAGTCCAATTTGTTGTTGTTGTTTAACGACGCACTCAACACATTATAATGACGGTTATATCGGCGTCGGACATATGGTTATGTCGAGAAAACCCCCAGTGGTTAGCTGACGGGGATCGATCCTAGACCGACCGCGCATCAGGCGGGCACTGTACCACTGGGCTATGCTGCCCGCTATAAATAGTCCAATGCGCTCACCGACGGGGATCGATCCTACCAATGGGCTTCGTCCCGCTCCGCAATCGCATAAATGTATGGATTCAAAAGATATTGGCCCGCTTCATACATTCGAATTGGAATACAAAATACAATATACCCAAAATAAAAGTAAAATGAAATAACATTTGCGATTCAACAATTAAAAATATTGTTTATATGGTTGTACTGAAAATAACATCTGAACTACAATGGGTTGGTTGGGAGGGTCAATTCCTTCCCCGCCACGAATATACGAAAAAGTGGCCTTTCTACTTTAAAAAATGTGTTTGTTTTGTTTAACGACACCACTAGATCACGTTGAATGTCAAGCATTTGATAATTTTGACATATATACTACATGCGTATTTTTCATTTGTAACAATGAATTTTTTATGTGTAACATCCCACATACAGGATAGCACATACCACGGCCTTTGATATACCAGTCGTGGTGCACAGTGACTGGCTGTAACGAGATATAGACCAATGGTCCCACCGACGGGAATCGATCCCGGATCGACCGCGCATCAATCGTTTTACCACTGGGCTGCGTCCCGCCCCCTATTTTAAAAGTGTCTGTTCTGTCTAATTACAGAATGCGCTACATATTCCCTCTCTTTCACTAATTATTTTATAATAGGTACAACCTTATGGAAAGAAACTTTAATGTATTCAAAATACTTTCGTTATTTTCTCATTTATTTGCAAAGAATTGTGGGTACACTCAAGTGTGTGGAATATGTACCCATAAAAGAGTGATGTCACTAGTTAATGTGTATGACACACCCTCGAGATCCCCCTAAAATGTTCTACTAAAAACTGGAATTATTTGGTTGTGATTATGTTTGGCGGGAACCGCCATTATTGAAACTTTGAAATATGACCTTTAACAGTTCATCGTACTTGTGATATCCACTGAGTGAACCTGTACATTATTTAATACATCTAGGTTTTTGTATGTTTCATATATGTGTTGCCGCCAGCCTTGTTTTTGCACTGCTGCCCTTTGGATATTCTGCAAAATATATTGTCACTAACAACGTTGCATATTATAATTAATATGAAATGAACTATATTATAATAATATGGTTATATAAAGGTGTGTGTTACCTTTTCATAAGCAATGTACATAATCTGAAAATGTGTGGATGGCTATAGTTTCAAACTAACGTATTTAATAAACTCTGCATTCCACATTCGTTTGTGCATGCGTACTTATGCTTAAAATACATATTTGAGAAAAAAGCAGATATATTTAATGATGTATAATTTTATTTTCAATGTAACAGGTAAACAGAAAACTAACTTTTCTGATTTCTGTAGACTTATTTATTGCCTAATGTATACATAATATATATGTAAACACGTGCATACACACGTACATACACATGTGCAATGTGTATCGTGTCTGTATGGATCCTGTGAAACATCAGCACATATGTGTATAACTAACATTTCTGAATTTAATGTTAAATACAACAACAGTAAAATGTTTTTGTTGTTTGTGTTTTTGATTTGTCTTAGGAAGTTCAAACATATTAGTTTGATATCAACACATGCTAAAACAATAATCACGCAAACTCACGTGCGAATGTTAAACCAGCTTTATGACAATGATTTTGCCAGCACCGCCATCTTTCAAATAGGGCCATTTTGAATTTCTGAGTGAGACTCAAGATGGGTGTCTCTGGATGTTCAGAAGCATATACGTGCGGTCGGTCTGGGATCTATCCCCGTTGGTCGGCCCATTAGGCAACTTCTCGTTCCATCCACGACTGGTACATCAAATACCGTGTTACGTGCTATCCTTTCTGCGGGATAGTGCATATAAAGGTTCCCTTGCTATTAATCGAAATAAGAAGCGGGTTTCTTCTTTAACACTAAGTCAAAATTATCAAATGTTTGACATCCAAATAGCCGATGATTAATAAATCCGTGTACTCTAGTAGTGTAGTGATACAAAACAAACGTGTTTTAGGTTCAAGAACTCGATGACAGAAATGAGCAAACAAGAGGACAGCGTGGGGTGGGGGGAGGGGGGTGGGGTCTGCATTTAATAATTTCAGTGGAATCATTCTTGTCATTACAGTGATAGTTTAGATCCTTTCCATGTACTGCTAAGGGCTGATTAACATTCCGCCTATTAGGAAACCAGTTGAGGCAGTAGTAGTAGTAATCATTTATTTACTATAAGCCCTGTCGCTTATAAGCAAATAAATTTTGTGCTGTTTTGGCCATTCTCAAAGAGAATGTTACACCCCTGCACCACGTTGAGGTTACAGCACGCGCAGGAGCATGTATACATGAATACATACATACATGCACACAATGTAGTTGGGAATCGCCAGTCGGGAAATTAATTAACAGGCTAGTAGTATAACGCGTTAGGTAAGAGTTTTCTAATTACACCCAAAAGATGAATGTGTGTTTAACGACACCCCAGAACAAACAAAGGTAAGTACATCAAAATAAACCAAATAGCGCCATTTATTTAACCAACCCCCCAAAAATATCAGACACACACATACACGCACACACAAATACCGAAAAGCCAACACCAAAAACAGGAGTTCAGACAAGACTTCTGTTTGTTGATTAACAAACAGTTTCAATTTGCTGACATTTGTTGGATAGGTTCAACAGTTTTTCTTCTCCACCCTACCCAACTTGTTTTTACCGACATGTTTGCTTCACCTTCAGGCGAGGCCGTTAAAAAAGCGTGTGTGAAATTATTCACTGATGAACTGAGATGAACACCCGATGTCGCTTGTGGACAGACAACATCCTTAGGCCTCACGTTTGACCTAGCGGTCAGTTTGGTGCGGCAATCGTCACACAAGTCAACGCTCCATTTGAGGCAGTGACGGGCCAGATGCTTAAGCGCTCGTTTAGTGCGCTGTCGGTGTGGGATCGATCCCCGGCGGTGGGTAAATTGTGCTAATTCTCTTCCCAGCCACTGACATTCCAAATACCGTGGTATGTGCTATCCTGTTTGTGGTATGGTACATACTAATGGAAAAGAAGGTAGCGAGTTTCCTCTCTGAGACTCTAAATGTGATCTAGTCGTATCGTTAAAGAAAACACACTTTAATTTCATATTATATATTATTACATATATTATATTTACTATTATCCTGTTCAATTATTTAGACACAAAGTTTTTTGCAAATGTTACGTTTATTTCCTATTCGATATTTGTTTTCTTTGTATTTACATGCAAACAAACCCAAACCCCGACAGGTTTTATATACAAATCATCATATAAAATGCACGACGTTGACTTAATTCCACTTTTTAAAAATCTATGTGTCTTTTGAATGCACGTTATTTCTCCTATAAATAACTAGGTCATTTGCATATCAAAAGCATCATTCTATAGTGCGTTTCAAACTAATGTTCGGTTCTATCGTCCTATTTGCACAAATCGTAGTATGACCTATATTTAAGAACATATCTGTAAACATGAAGCAGGCGCAGATTCAGGTGGGGAGTTCAAGTGACAAAACCTTAGTTTGAAAAAAACATATGTATCAAATAATATAATTATATTGTGGAATACACATGCGCGCGCGCTGAAGAGAGAGAGAGAGAGAGAGAGAGAGAGAGAGAGAGAGAGAGAGAGAGAGAGAGAGAGAGAGAGAGAGAGAGAGAGAGGTGATGTATATAACGACGCACTCAACATATTTTAATCTATGGTTATATGGTCATAGGGAGAGAGAGAGAAGAATATGGTATGCATGCGATTGGTGGAGGTGTGACCCTCTGGACAACCCCAACCCCACTTAAGGCCTCTTTTGTATATGGAGCGGGACGTAGCTCAGAGGTAAAGCGTTCGCTCATGGTAGGTCGACTGATCGATCCCACATGGTGGACCCACTGGGTTGTGTCTAGTTCCAGCCTGTACACTACAACTGATGTATAAAGGCTGTGGTATGTGCTATCCAGTCTATGGGATGGTGTATATAAAACGTCCCTTATTGCTTATCGGAAACAGTGGCCCATATGGCGGTAGTGACTTTCTTTCTCACTGTCATAATGGTCCTTAACCGTTTTGTCTGACGCCACATAAACGTATATCAAATGCGTTAAATAAACATTTCTCTCGTATGTATGTGTAGTCTATATGCATTTCTAGTCGATTAGTTTATAGGTTGTTAGGTTGTTTAATAGTGAATGATATGGAAATAAATAGTTTTTGGTGTTGAAGAGTCCATGCATACATTAAAGCAATACTCCTGATGGGTATGGAGAAATAACTTAATCAGTCGACGAACTCATTTCTTCATCACTATCTTCGTTAAGGGGGACTATCACAGGGGGTATTTTATTTCAAATAAAACTATTTTGTTTTCAAAAATCTTCTTCGATCTTTATTACATGTTTAACTGTTTAGGTGTGACAGAGTTCAATGCATGTGCAAGTTCTCTCCGCACCGTGGTCATTTTACCATCATTATGACGAGCTATGTGCCCTTTGACTTGACTCTAGATCAGTTCTATCGGAATGAGTTCAGAATGTCTTGGCGGCAGTCTTAGACACATGTGCCCATGGCGTTCAGCAATATCATCAGTAACAAATTGCTGTGCACATTTGTTACTTTTCATAAGTTCATAAAGAACTGGCTTTGTCATGCTACTCTCAAAAGGTATATTTTTGTTTCGTAGCCACGACTGAATTTCTTCCTTTTTAGCGTTTAGTGCAATACATCGTGTAATCTCAGTTAATTTGTTGTGGTAGCTTGCGTTATCCATGACGATAACAGAAGGTTCTGGCAGAGAAGGCATAAGTTGTTTTTAAACCATTTGATGAAATTGTCATGATTCATCTCACCATGATAGTCTCCGTCTGTTTTTTTAGCCTCAAAGATCAATTCACAGTCTTCTATCAATCCATATTTATCACAGCCAGCATGACAAATAATAAATCTTTTTCCCTTCCCAGTAACCGAACATGGTTTAGGAACTCGATCAGCAGCGTCTGATTTCGGCAGGTGATTGGCGGTACTTGTGCCCGGATGGATATCTGTCCAGTGGTGGGATGTTGTGTGGTTGACATTCACCCAGGTCTCATCTTGATACACTATTAAATACCCCTGTTCTCGTAAACTGGATATTTCATGGATATAGGACAGTCTCCTGTCTGATATATTGGCGTCCTCAAAAATAATTTTTCCGGTTGTAGACATATGTTGGTATTTAAAATCGAGGTCATGGAGTGTTCTTCGTAAAGTTGATATGGATATGTTGATTCCACATTCCTCCCTTAAAGTCACGTTAATCATATGTACTGTAGGTAATTCGCTCTCTCTATAAAATATGTATACTCGTCGTCTAATAACATCTTTATAAAAAAAATCGATGAGTTTTCTGTCGCGTTTTTTAACAGTGATTTCTGTGCTCGGATTCGTAGAGCTTAGATTTTTCACAGTTCTTCTTACTGTTGAAACCGAAACTAAGTGCAGCGGCAACTCGATCGACAATTCGATAAGAAGCATACCTAGGTCTACCGCGCTGATATTCATCTTGAAAATAATCGAAAACGTTCTTAATACACGATTTTACATCAACTGAAGTGCTTTTCGATTTACCCATATGTCGACTAATACATTTTCAATGAATTTAGATACCCTACCTAACTTGTATTTTACGTGGTTTACACATTGCTACAATAGCACGTGCAATCATAGATCGAAATAATGATTTTATTGACCAAGCAATGCTATCGTATTTTGGACATTCAGGGCTGTGTCTGCGGGGTGAACACGTGGTTGAACCCATACGAGTCCGAACAACAGCCCTTTGGTTTTTCGCATTACAAATGTAACACCCCACCCCCAAACCCCAGCCCATAGCACCACTATAAATAATATATAT
>JAECMU010025223.1:375-20833 GCA_016106625.1 Dracogyra subfuscus | reverse complement strand
AGGGCTGTTCAAAGTCTGTCATACTAATGTGTCAACTACAGGCATAGGGCTGTTCAAAGTCTGCCATACTACTGTGTCAACTACAGGCATAGGGCTGTTCAAAGTCTGCCATACTACTGTGTCAACTACAGGCATAGGGCTGTTCAAAGTCTGCCATACTACTGTGTCAACTACGGGCATAGGGCTGTTCAAAGTCTGTCATACTAATGTGTCAACTACGGACATAGGACTGTTCAAAGTCTGTCATACTAATGTGTCAACTACGGACATAGGTCTGTTCAAAGTCTGTCATACTAATGTGTCAACTACGGGCATAGGTCTGTTCAAAGTCTGTCATACTAATGTGTCAACTACGGGCATAGGGCTGTTCAAAGTCTGTCATACTAATGTGTCAACTACAGGCATAGGGCTGTTCAAAGTATGTCATACTAATGTGTCAACTACAGACATAGGGCTGTTCAAAGTCTATCACACTAATTTATGAACTACAGGCATAGGGCTGTTCAAAGTCTGTCATACTAAGTTGTGAACTACATGTATAGGGCTGTTCAAAGTCTGTCATACTAATGTGTCAACTACAGGCATAGGGCTGTTCAAAGTCTGTCATACTAATGTGTCAACTACAGACATAGGGCTGTTCAAAGTCTATCACACTAATTTATGAACTACATGTATAGGGCTGTTCAAAGTCTGTCATACTAATTTGCCAACTACAGGCATAGGGCTGTTAAAAATACCACACAAATTTGCCTGCCTAGGTTGTACAATTTCGTTAAATTTCAGGGTCTGTACCATGGACTGTAAATGCAACTAAATCCATTTAATGTCCGGTATGATATTATGTTCTTTTTTCCTTGACAAAATCCAACAAAGAACAAATTTACTTGCTACTCATTCGTCGAAGCGGCACTATAAATGAGCGAGTTTTTAGATTACACTACACGTATATATATAATTATTATTATTGACCATAGTCCCACCAGTAGTCAGTCCAAAGGTGAACATTGTCAGTCCCTTTTATGTTATAGTTTCCCACTATATGTATCAGTCAGTTTGATTATTCATCATATTTTACCGTTGGCTTTCTCCTTGAAATTTGACATATATTTTGTCGTCTGATAAACATTATAGTATTGTCAATTATGGATACATTTCACTGCACCAGGCGTTATAAATCTATGTCTTTATTAAAAAAAGAAAAATACCATATTGTTATTGTCAAAAGTATAAAATTGTTAACAGTGCATATGAAATTCGAAATCCAAAGGTTAGGTCAAAGGTCGTGACATTGCCAATACATTGGCGGACAACATTTATTATAATCCATCTTCTGCTTTCAGTACATAGGCTTTTACATCTGTAAGAAGTAATGCTGAAAAGCATTCCGTAAATTGTTCATCTGAAAATACTGAAGTATACAACACGCCATTCTCAATGAAAGAATTGCAGGATGCTCTTCGTAGAGCCAATTGCACTTCAGTAGGACAAGATAAAATTCCTTATCAGTAATTAAAACATTTACCTGAATCATCTTCAATGGTTCTTTTTGATTGGCGGAAATCAATTATTATTCCTATTCTCAAGCTTTGTAAGGATACAACAAATCGTTCTAATTATCGTCCTATCGCTTTCAAAAGTTGCATTTTTAAAACCATGGATCAATCATAGACATGTCTTACCATAGTTTGACACCCAACAGCCAATATATTTTTCGTGCTGAAATGTTGCTAAACATTCATTTAAAAAAAATAAAAAATTAACGACGCACTCAACACATTATAATTACGGTTATATCGGCGTCGGACATATTGTTATGTCGAGAAAAAAACCCAGTGGGTAGCTGGCGGGGATCGATCCGAGACAGACCGCACATCAGGCGGGCACTGTACCACTGGGCTATGCTGCCCGCAAACATTCATTCATTCATTCACAGACATGTCTGGTATCTGGAGTGCCATGAATTGCAATGTGGATTCAGATATAGACGCAGCACGGTTGTTCATCTTGTTAGATTTGAAAAGTTTTGTAGGGAAGCTTTCATCCATAATCAACACTTAGTTTTAGTGTGTTTTGATTTGAAGAAGGCTTACGATTGCCACGTGGAATTATGTGATTTTATTTCTCAGTTTTTAAAAGATGGATATCTTAAAGTCCAGGTGTAGTCAACTTTGTCCGATTTTCACCCACAAGAGATGAGTGTACCTCAAGGTAGAATCCGCTCTGTAACTAATTTTAGTGAAACGTAATAGCATCAGCCAGTGTTTCAAAACGTGGTGTTGATTATCCGTTACCTGATATATGTCGATGATTTTCAGATTTTCACATCATGCAGTATGTGTATCATTATATTATTGTTTGAATAAACTCCAATAGTCTGTATAGATATCTGCCAGAAAAGAGGTCTGCATTTAGATCCAGTTGTTTTGGGACAAAAGTCTGATTCTAATTGTGGAGGAGACCAAATGTTTTGTGGTTATCTCTGACAGGAAGCTATATTTTGTGTCCCATCCAAAATATGTTAAAACAAAGGGCTTAAAGGTCTTTAATATATACCGAGACACCTTAAAAACTTCACAATCTAACATTTGAATAAAGTCAATGAGTGTTGAAAGCAGGTATTTTTCAAGAATAAATATTGTAATGGCAATGTCGACACAAAGCGCATCACAGCTCACGTGACCCAATCCATAGCACATGCACAGCACCATTGAGGCAGGCAACTACAATAGCACACGCGTTATCATCGTTACTTGCCACACAGAAAAAACACATTAAAACAAGATTTGTTACGACCCGTTTCGATGCCACGCCTCATAGATGTGCGCATGAACGTGTCTCGGCATGTTGCATGCAGTTGCATTACCATTATGATGTGCAAACACGAGTACAACTAACGGGCACTGCAGATGATCGCCCCCGACCGTCACATGCAGATGACCGTCATGTTGTGTTACATCACCTCTGCAACAGGTTCATGACATTTACTTTGTCAGTAATGAACTTTTCAGACGTCGAGTGTCCACGCAAACGATCACAAATCGGCTGCGAACCGCTTACCTACACGTACAGCGCCCATATATTGGAACCATTTTGACCCAATTTCATCGACGTCAACGTCAACTGTGGGCACAACGCCACGTGAGATAGACTCAGAGGGAATGGAATAGAGTCGTCTTTAACAATGAATCAAGATTCACACTGCGATTTGCTGATGGCAGGCAAAAGGTTTGCAGCCGACGTGGTGAACGGCATGATTAGTGTTGTGTCAGTGAAGCTGACAGATTTGGAGGCGGATGTGTAATGGATTGGGGTGCTTTCTGTAGAAATGGATATTCTCGACGTCTTGTCATCTGTGCTAACCTGAACGCTGCTGCATACCGCGACCAGGTGCTGGCACAGGAACTTGTGCCCTTCATGAAGCTCCTGGTCCAGGCCTTATCTTTCAGCACGACAACGCCAGACCCACACGATTATCTTGACAAGGGATTACACGAGGAACGCGGGCATCAACGTCATACATTGGCCTTAAGGTCGTCCGACCTGAATCTCACCGAGCACTTTTGAGATGTCCTGGGAAGACGCCTGCGCATTCTCAGGAACCTTCCACAGACTTTGCAAGAACTTGATGCCCAATTGGTGGGATAGTGGCGCCGTATCCCTAATGCAGTCTTTGAGGAGGCATTGCATTGCAGTTGTTGGTACATATGGAGGGCATACGCGCTTCTGAACCTGTGATTTCATTAAACGACCCTGCTTGTAAATTACCATTTTGACTGTTTGTAGTTTTTCCAAATGTTGTGGGCGCATCGAACAGATTTTTGACTCAACATTTACTCATTTTCTTTCTTTGGACGTCATACACTAAAGCAACACCTTATTTAAAAGCATTTTGTCACAGACCGCTTGCCTATTTAATGGTCTAACAGAGTATTACCTGAACAAAAATGTTTTGATTTGTCCCTCAATATACTTTATGCAACCATATTTATAACCACCATACTCCATTTATATATGACATTTTGTAAAAATAATTGAATAATTAAAAAACTAAAATTGCCGAAAGGGATAACATGGATTTTACTCCATCATGATTCAGTTAAGGTGATGCGATAGCTATATTTGGTTTCCAACAATTAATGTAATTTTTATTTATTATCCATTTTTAGAAACAGTATACCTTTAACACATTCTTCTGTCATATTTGATAATTATGAATTTTTAATGTGGCACAGTCTAGATGAGATAAATCTTGATTATGGATGCATTGTGTATGGGTCGGCACACAAGTCTTTCCTGTAGATGCTAAATCCTATACATAACCAGGGACTTTGGCTTTGTATTGGTGCTTTTAGAACATCTCCTGTAGAGAGCTTGTACGTTGATGCGTACAAAACTTTAACTGCAGTATGCCGTCAATATTAAATCATTACCGAATCATCCTACGCATAATGCGGTGTTTGATAACAAATATATGAAGTTGTTAGATCGAGGGCCGAATGCTGTCCTTACAATGTGAGCACTGGCAGCGTACTCGGACGATACTCCATATGCTGGTGGGTTGTGATCATCTGAGAGAAACTACACAATATATATTTGGACGAATAACTGTGATAGAATCATTTCGAATCCACCCTGAACGTTTGTCGCAATTTCTTCATGACACTGAATTTTATTCTAAACTTTAATTTTATCAATCCATAATTTTGTTTTTCAATTCTTTACACTGTTTTAATTAACCTCTTGAATCTTTATTTTGCTGGTGGTCATCACATACCTTTTTATATTTTCCATAGTTTGACAAAAGGTACTTCCTATAGTTTGACACCCATAAGCCGATATATTTTTCGTGCTGGAGTGTGTTAATCATTAACTGATGATTCATTTTGTTGAAATGTTGGATCATATTGGTGGTATTCCCAGTCTTGTACTTGATTATTGTACAACAAATCCTACACACATTCTGGTCTTCTATACCTCGCTTACTCCCCGTGGTGCTGCTGGCACTGGATGACCAACCTATTTTCAAATATAGAACACTGACATACTTTTCCTTACCCGCCATGATGGTAATGTGTTGTGTCTTCTATATCTTCTCGTCACAGCCAGTGCACCACGACTGGTATATCAAAGGCCGTGGTATGTGCTATCCTGTCTGTGGGATGGTGCATACAAAAGATCCCTTGCTGCTAATCAGAAAGAGTAGCCCATTAAGTGGCGACAGCGGGTTTCCTCTCTCAATATCTGTGTGGTCCTTAACCATATGTCTGACGCCATATAACCGTAAATAAAATGTGTTGAGTGCGTCGTTAAATAAAACATTTCTTTCTTTCTTTCTTTTTCTTCTATACCTATGCACATGCAGTTAAATCGAGTAGTGTGGTTGGTCGATGCACCTCACCGCGTCGAGGTTCTAAGCAGAATACAAGCTACTGAAATGTTGTTCTGCGTTCAGCCAGCTGTTCTTAGCTAAACGCTTGTAAACTTTTGTGTGGCGTCAACATCCTCGTAGCTAGCGTTAGTGATGCACCGCTGCCTGAACTGACACCTCATGTACTGTTCACATAAACATCGAAAACAGGTCATGTGATGATATGTGCAATCAGACTCTTACTGATCTTCCATCAGCTTGCAGAAAACCTCATATTCTGATCTAATTTCTTTTTGACCGACCACCCGATTTAATCTAGCGACCAAATTTAAAAAGTAAAATTTTCTTTATTAATTATATTAATTAGATATGCGCATCAAAATTTTAAAGGCCCACTATTTAATTTTTGGATGTAAATGTCAAAATTGTCCGCTTAATTATTATTTTCTGTCCCGGGACAAATCCCTGGCTATCCAGAGACTCTAGTGGTATATGAGCACTCGCACTCGCGTAGTGTAAAAATAATGATCTTTTTCTTGTTATTATTGACAGAAACATAACCTAATTTATATATATTATTAAAATATAAACATTAAACTCAATATATAGTGAGATATTTAGTCTTAGTTTTAGTTTGCTTGTGTTGTGTAACACTCTAACCTTTTTGATGCGGTATATATTTTGAAGCGGAACATCCAAATAATTTCTAAATGACCAATATTTAATAAATATATCCCCAAACAACTGAAAACGATGGTATTTGTGATACGCGTAGTTAATAATTATGAAATAAAGAGTTAAATCTATAGCATTTCATTAGCGGTTGATTGATAAACAAACGACTCCCAAATCCTAACATGATCAATGAAATTACTGATTTATTTTGTCAGGTACAAGAAAACTGTTAGCGTTCCAGGAAGGTTTGTCTTTACCAAAGGTCAAGGGTCATCTTTACTACATGGTAATGGCGTCATTGTTACGAGAGCTGTTTGGGAAAACAAGTAGGTCGCCAGGAATATGCTGCACCTTTAATGTGCATATATTTAAATGTTGTGGCAATTATACAATTATTGGAAATATTAGTCGATTACTCGCCAGATACCGACAATATTCAACCACTTTTGAGCTGGATACCCAGTCTCAATTTTTCTTTTTTCCTTTACCTGTGTAAATTATTAGGTGAGTGATTTGTTTGAGTCACTGTCGCCGATCTCAGCTTTTTAATAAATGACCTATACCATTAATATAATAAGATTGGGTGGTGTTGGCAAACAAGACTTTTTACCTTATACAAACACAAAATAAATTAGCTGGCTAATAGGGGCGATGTCCCGCCTAATTTCGCACCAGATCACCACTAGACACAAATCTACGAGCATTCAGAATATACGTGAATGTCATGCAGTACATGTAACGCCTTGTTATTGTCATGGTTATTTGTGTTGATCAAGTGCTTCATCAGGACTTTCATTTTTCTAACGAACTAGTAAATTGGATTGAAAAAAGGGTTGTTTTGTTTAACTCCACTAAAGCACATTTATCTATTAATCATCGGCTATTGGATATCAAACATTGGCTAAATTGTATAGTCTTAGAGAGGAAACGCGCTGAATGTTTCAATTAGTAGTACGGGATCGTTTATATGCACCATCTCACAGACTGGATAGCACATACCATAGCCATTGATATAGCATCCGTGGTGCACTGTAAGGAACGAGAAATAGCCCAATGGGCCCACTGATGGGAATCGATCCCAGACTGACCGTGTATCAGGTGAACATTCCACCAATGTGCAAATTCGCGCCTCTGTTAAATTTGATTGAAATGTTTTATTACAAAGTACACTGTTTTCATTTAGTTATTTGTTCATTGTTCTCAGTTTCTTCATTTGCTTTTATTTCAGAGGTAACAAAACGCTCGGGGATTTCAGGGACAGAGTCAGTGGTATTGTCGGAGCTATTATTTCTCATCATCATTTTATCGCACTGCTGAAAAATTCGGTAAGAATGTGGATTTTCATATATAGTTGATAATCTCCCATGACAATCTGCTTACTAGTATATAATTCATACTCCCCACTTCTAAAACAAGATCAAGACAAATAAAAATGACTACACCATATCAAGTAATTTAAAACAAATATCAGTAAATAGTCTTGGGGCAAGGGCCACCAAAAGTAAAGTTGTGCCGTGTCTAGAACGACTGCATTTCGAGAACTACAACACAAATATGATTTTGATGACTAACCATAAGTTTGTGAAGTATTGCTTCATCACAATTGTTTGTAAAATTGTTAAATAATTGGTTGGAAAACATTCCAAATGTCAGATATTTGGTATGAAAGGCTATTAATGTTTTCATTATGATTTAGAAAGACTGTTTTTATATGACATATTAGGTTGTGGCTGTTGAATTTCGTAGTTTTAAAGACAATTAAAATAAAGTAGACCCCGCATTATAATTGTTGGAACTGGTAAATCAGGATTACGGATATTTGCTATACCATTGATTAAATAAATGATTGTCCGGCGAGTAACAAAGTGACATTCCATATATATTTGAGCAATGCAGACGTCCAGTAAGATGTGGGCACGAAACAAACATGATGCATACATGATGACTATTCTGTGCTGTACATACTGCAGTCCTCATAGGTTGCATACTAGTTAACCTTTGTATAAAATATCAGCTTCAACTCACTATCAACTAACGTAACTCCTTTTTGCGGTTCCTCAAATAGAACCACCTGTTGCGCAAGAACATTCCACGAGACCGCGTACCGGTCGAGTAATATAGCCTATATTCTTGCAAAACGTAAACTCGTGCAATAAATAGAAAACGAAAAGTTTTGTATATTTATTACATTCTATTCAATCTTATTATTAAAGACATTTTCAAAACGTGTAATAAATTTATTTTGTATTACACATATGTGCAATCTGGACAGGAACTTTTAAATAGGGAATTCCCTTTTTATTTTTACTGCAGTTAGCACCTTTTATTTACTGACGTTATATAGGATTTAATCCGGCCGCCAGGGGCTTAACCTGGGTTTAAATAACATAGGTTTTTTATGGTTTATTTTATATGCCTAGGACATCCACATTTAGAATCGAGTGTATTCCTTGGATACATGTATATGTATCAGTCCCCCCCCCCCCACTTTTAAAACCGGATCGACGCCTATGCATTGCCCGAAATCTGCCTTCAACGTGACTGTCCGAATGACCATATATGCTTACAAAGAAACGACTGCCACTTGAAAAGACTTGCATTTGCCGACCTCCACGGTGGTCTTTTAAGTGAGTGATTATATATCACGACACGATCACCTGTTAATGCTTTGGAGAAAGACCTAGAAGTCCATTCTATTCCAAATCGATTAACCAGTCTCTGTGAGACCAAATGTATCAGAATTAATGAACGAATAAAATGTTGAATAAAATTCAGTATGCGTAAAAAAATGTACAATAAGTTCTGGATGGAATCGAAAAGATTCCATCACAGATCGCGTACCAAATATATATTTTCGAATCCCTTTAATATGGGTACACTCCACCAAAATGTGACGCTCCGTCAGAGTACACTGACAGTGCACACACTAAGCTGGAGGATCTTTCTTCAAGATAAATGAATGGGTCAAATACGTATGACCGATGCGGGCACGACACAAGACTACCTCATCCTTCCTGCACTGAAATGTATCAGATGAAAACTAGTATGTAAATATGAAGACAGTATACAACAGCGTGGACACTCTATAATGTGACCTCTTGATGTTTTCTGTACTAAACTTCCGTCCATCCATTCATTCCACTCTCCCATGATTGATTGATTCATTCATTTAGTTGCTCGTGGTATGATGTTGTACTTATTTTAGGTACTGTAAGATGTTTAGCGTCATTTAGTCCGGTAAAAATACGTAACATCCAAAACAAATTAGAAAAGAAATGGTTTCAGTTGTTTTGCATTGGGATAAGCATGCCAAATAACATATCCAAAATCCTCCCTCCAAATATTATGCTAACTATGAACTTTTTGGTCATAAAGTTGACAAATGTTCAAAAATCGTTGATTTCTGGATTAATTATTTTTTTGAAAATTTACCTATTAGATATAATAAAGCAATTTTTGTCTGTTTTGGAGCAGAATATAGTAGTTAGCATTATAACAAATATTTAAGTTATTGACTTCAAAACTATTTCGATTTTTGGAGGGTAAAAAGAGAAGAAAAAACCCCGCCAAAATTAAAAACAAATAGTTGATTTTTAGAAATTATTTTAGAAAATATACCTATTTGTATACGGAAGCAAATGTTATGTGCTATGATCAGAATATAAAGTATCTTGCCAAAAATATTAAGTTATTAACTTTAATAATTTGTTTGATTGTAACAGTCATCATATATTTTGAGGACCTCAACACTACAAATATCAATTTCAGCCATATTGACATAGGTTATGCTTTCAGTCTCAGTTGCTAAAAACTAGAGCTCTTTTTCAGGCTGTGTCGCATGACAAGGCGTACGTACTCTAGATATCTCAAGCCGTAGACTCGTTGACCAGTAGCAGTACAATAATTTTCGGTTTTACCATTACTTTATTCAGTTTTAAAATAGTTTGTTTTGTCTAATGACACCACTAGAGAACACTAATTAATTAATGATGGGCTATTGGATGTCAAACATTTCATAATTCTCATAGGTAGTTATCAGAGGAAACCGGCTACATTTTTATCAGTTTAAAAATAAAAACTAGACGTATTTTTGATCGTCCTGGTGTTATGATGTAAATGCCATTTAACACAGTTAATATTCCTGATTTTAACTCTAAAACAATTTAATAAATGGCTTTCCAATTTCGTACATTACCTCGCTATGCGAGTCTTTGAGTAGAATACTTCAGAAAAGGAAGGAAATATTTTATTTACTGATGCACTCAACACATTTTATTTATTGTTATATGGCGTTGGACATATGTCTAATTACAACACAGATATTGAGAGGAATCACGCTGTCGCCACTTCATAGGCTACTCGTTACGATTAAAAGCAAGTGATCTTTTATATGCACCATCCCACAGACAGGATATCACATACCACGGCCCGATCACTTATTACGGTTTTGTCGTTCAGATTTCATATTGTTGTGTGGACGTTACAAGTCTCTCAAGCGCAGACTTCGTGGGCTCATGTATCTCACCCCACTGTTTGGTTGTGGTCATTGTGAACTTTATTACGTTTATAATTACTTTCGAAATATTTATGTTTCACCATTTAGCACATGATAAACGAGCCATCTTGTCTTTGTTATTTTAGTTTAAATATAGCTGAAACGAACTTCATCAGTTAATGTTACTGTATTTACTACAATAAACAGTTGGCAGACACGTTTTGTTTACAGTATTACTGTACAATATCGACTGCTGACTGTTATACAGAACTAATTAAAACATTTCGTGCTTTTTCACGTCAATTGCTCACTAAACAAAAGAGATATTATGGCATAAAATATCATTACAAAAACCATGTAAACTGTGCAGTAATGATGATATAGGAGACGGCTAATTATTTTGATATGTCCATTGCATATAGATCTGTGATCTTGTTTTATTAAGAACTAGTATTGGTTCAAACCATCAGTATTTAAAATTGTACAATTAGTTTAGTATCTGTTCAAAACAAAAACGAACTTGGTAATTTTGGTATATATTTCAAACAGGCAACCTATTTGCATCCTCAACTCATTTGAATATCCATCCTCCAAATACACAAGCTCTTATTTATATATTTTCTGTTTATGTATCATTGTGTATGTTATGCCTTTGGCCCTCACGACTTAAATCAAATACACTGTACGGCTTTGACTTCAGGTTGACGGATGTTCTCGAGACGGATACCAATGTCACGTTGTCACAGACGATGGGTGAGTAAGAACAGTAGCTTCAGTTGAAGCTGCTAACATGTTCTTTTAGACAGTGTTAAATAGTTTTGGGTATAATTCACCGAGTTTTGTTGTTGAAAATGAGTCAAACAGTTTTGTAAACTCGCATTCACTTCGCATTGTATATTGACCTGGTTGAATGAATGAATGTTTAACAACACCCCAGCACGAAAAATACATCGGCTATTGGGTGTCAAACTATAGTAAAATACCTCGGCTATTGGGTGTCAAACTATATGGTAAATGCAACAACCATGTGAAGATCAATATCAAGATAACATTTCAACAATTTGACCTGGTTGAACAAATTAAACAACTAGGTTGTGGTGTTGCACTTGATGATACGTGTGTATCGCTGTTAATTACAAGAAAACACTGCAAACGAAAGACTATTATCAAAAATCCACATATGGTCTAGGTGTCATCCTAAATCATGGTAAAAACCAATTTTAATTTTCGCAAAAGAATAAATAAAAACGAATTAAAAAAATCATTTAAATAAAAATATCCGTATTAATTTAGAATTAGTTGGACATTTCAGTCAAATTAGCATTAAAATCAGTTAAGGTTATTTGAAATAGAACTGATGAACAATAGTGGTGTCGTGATTTATGCAACGATAATAATAATAATTATATAAAAAACCCACATAGGCGAAATTTTCATGGAATTATCTCGTTAATACAAAGTGGCATAATTTAGTTATTTATGATTGTATCACAGTCGGGCAGCATGGCCCAGTGGTAGAGTGCCCGCCTGATGCGCGGTCGGTCTAGGATCGATCCCCGTCAGCTGACCACTGGGTTTTTTTCTTGACATAACCATATGTCCGACGCCGATATAACCGTAATTAAAATGTGAAGAAAAAAATAATAAAAAATATCACAGTCAAATTTGACATGAGTATGTGGCAATGATCTTGCTGTGGACTGACAGCAGTGGAGGAGGTTTCGTCACCAAACAGCCTCACACGAGGGCACTGAAATCAGTACCGTGTGTGGCCACCAGCAGCAGCGATATCTTGGCATAGACTGAGTCTCTGAATCCAGTCATGTGGAATCCTAGCCCATTCTTCTTGCAGTGCATGTGAAAGTACACGTTTGTCCAGTTCGTCCCTAGATGTTCAATGGGGTTGAGATCTGGTGATCTTGATGGCCATGGCAGCACATTAATGTTCTCATTCTGTAGAAGAATTTCATCCCGGTAGCGTACAGCTTCTGCCAGTGTGTGAGATGGCTCCTCACATCATGACACTCCCTCCACCGAATCTGTCAACTTGAATGACACAGTTGTTGGCAAAACCTTAATTATGGCATCTGTAAGCACGCTGTCGTCTATTGCGTCGCTGTAGAAGGAAACGTGATTCGCAGGGCTCTACATTAACTTTTTAAGGCACCTGTCCTGTAGGACATGCAAAAAATAAAACTACCTGTCCCATCAGATATACCACATGTCCTCGTATATATATATTTTTTCCCACATTCATCACATGACATGAGTTAGAAATCAGTATTCAGGAGTCGACTAGAAGAATCTTTATTGCATCACAAAATAATATTGTGAACTTACAATAAAATCTTCAATGTAGTCAGTGAGTCACAAATCTCATTAAGGAAAAAAATAAAAATCAACAATCAACTGATGAATATTATGTTCAATAAGATGAACATTAGCACTGAAGGATACTGACAGTATTAACATCACTAGTTCAACACTAGGGACTTTCAAAAACTCTTGATCAACTCCCTTCTCCCTTTACTATCATGGGATATTTTAGTGCTCACCACAGTTTGTGGGGATGCGATGACATAAATACTAAAGGTAATCAAATTAAAAAACGTAATTCTCAAAAATGACTTAATATTACTTAATGATAAAAGTCATACAGACTTTCATCCTGCAAGTGGTTCTTTCACACCCATTGATTTATCCCTTTGTAGTCCGTCACTCTGTCTTGTTTCTCGTGCAAAGTTGGTCCAGACCCTTGTGGTAGTGACCACTTTCCAATTATTCTGGAGAATTATGGCCCTCCATCACTTTAAAGGGTTCAGAGATGGAAGTTGACGTGGAAAACTAGGATTAATGTCGGCATCTACGCAACACTCGACTACAACAAACTGCCATAACTGGTGCCAATGATCACATGTCCTTGTTCACCTCCATCTTGAAACTATTCCTAAGACTTCGGCAGTACCGAAGCGTTTCAATAAACCATGGTTCAATGAGACATGCAAAGATGCAATCAAAGAGCAAAACAGGACCCTCGAGAGGTTCAAACGCGAATCTACTGGGGATTACTCGGGCAAAGGCTCGTAAAGCTACCAGACAGAGTAAGAAATCATTTTGGAGAAATTATATCTCCATGTTGAATTCTCAAACATCTATAAAATCTGTCTGTCCTTAATGCATCGATTCAGAATATAATTATACTAAACGAACTGCCGATACGCTCTATTAAGATGTGAATGTACTGCTTAGAAATAAGGAAATTCACATCGATTAATACTCATCATGTGCGTCCGCCATCTTGGATGCGAGTAACTACAGTTACCCGCATGCGGTTATCCCATGTGACGCTTGGCAAGTGCAAACGAGCACAGGACGCCTGACCAAGGTTGTCAGCGTGCTGGGGAGCAACTATACCAAACAGCTTTACATCCTCATTCAGAGCAAGTTGTTGTAGCGCACGCTTGACCTGGACGCAGGTGGCGGAGTCTCCTCTGTCCGGGAAAGGAAGGGGGTTGGCGTGGTGGAAGAGGGGTCCGCCTGCACTGGCAAGTGCAAGGGAGCACCAGCAGCACTATCGGAAAGGGTAGCGGACGGGGGACATTTTGGTGCTATTGAATTTTGAATATATTGTGGGCTTAAGTGAAACAAGAAAGTAGTGTGTAATTTCTTGAAGGAATTTTGACGGATTTTTGAACGGTTCATCGAAAAACAAGAACCAAACGTAGTTTGCCTAGAGAAGGTCAACAAGTATACTACCGAGTACCTCTTGTATATGCACATAGAGAATAGTGACCACCGCGGTCTTTGATATGGCCGTGTGCGGTCACTGTGGCACGACCTCACGTAATGCAGGCGTGCGTCATTAAATAAAACATTTCAGTTTCACCTAGTGCAGATGACCAGTGTTGATGTCAACTTTACCTCTCTGAGGATGACTCCCAGCACTTGGCTGTTAACGTTTGTGTTTAAAAACACTGTGTACAATATATCAACCAAACTATGTATGATCGATAAATATCAGTATTACAATCCCTACCTCAAAGTATTAACTGAAGAAAATGATACCTTTCGTGGTTTAGTTTTGGTATAAGCAGATGTTTTTACACCACCTCTAGTTTCACACAAAATGTTAATACTTTTTTACAGGTACCCATACATGTTTCAAGCACAGGGTTAATTGACACAGTGTTACTAGATGAAATGAAATTGCATAGATTTTTAGCCCAGATGAAACGATTTTTTTTTTGATAACCAAACACTAGTAAAACCAGTGACAGGACCTTTGGTATTAACTTCTCTTTTAAAAGTTCGGTGCACCTCGAACTTTGACCCAACCAGGAGGTATTTGGTTTAATGCTACCTTCCCCAGGCAGCGGTCTGCCGCACGCATGTCTCAGCAGGTGGCCTAAGTGTCACGTTATTTTCTAGAAGGAATAAGCATCACACGAAACCTTTGGTCGCTGCCCAGGACTACTCATTAAAGAAGTAGAGGTAATTACGATACCGAAACACACGATGGAAATAATCTCTTTATCATATAATCTCAAGCTTAATAAAATGTGTTTTTATGTAAACTGTATACACAACTTTAATGCCAGTCAATGTAATGTTGCTATTAAAATGTTAATAAACGTAGTGCCGTGACCTCGATTAATTTACATTTAATTTGCAAAATTATCAAATTCTGAAAGTATGTGATTTGAAACATATCACATACTTTGATTAAATTTGATATACTAGAAAATATATGATAAATATTAATATGTTTATTCATTTGCTTACTTGTTTAAAAGGGTAGGACGTAGCCTAGCGGTAGCCTACGGCGCTATTCAGCTTTAAAAAGTAGGAATTGCTTTTAATCACCCAGAATGAATAAGAAACTATACACAAACTCGTGGACGTTCTATGTACCATCTAATAGAAATAGGAACTATATTTGTATCAAGATGAAGTTCTTATTTGGTCACGTTGTTTGCCAGGCCGCGTTTCAGCTCACGCACCCGGCTTTCCGGAAATGAAGCTCCAGAGACTGATGGCTAATTGCGAGATCACGTTCTGCCTGTACTAAGCGTACGGTGACCAAGAACACCGACATATGATGACCAGTGTAGATGTCCTGTGTAGATGTCCTGCTCGGTTCAAGTCCCAATGTAGGTCAGGGCTTACCTCAGTGGATACCTCAGTGGACCTATTTGAATAATTCCCATGTAACGTAGGGCTGCTGTCATATCTTTAAATAGTAGTAGAAATGATCCAGAGCACAGTTCTTCAAAGCATAGTTAACTGTTGTCCTGGGCTAGCTGAATATTGGTATTTTAATATTTGGTGCACAGTTACAAAATAAAGTTTAGATTAGATGATGGGTGTTCTAAAGCAGCGTTCAACGTTATGTTTTCAGTTAATATTTACAATGGTTCAGTCGTTGATTTTGAAGATTTATTTTAACCACTAGCTAAGTCACTGGTGCCTAATGGTGTTTTTTCGTCTCATTCTCATGTCCAAATATTGCTAATTAAATATTGCTTTATGATAGACTTTCGTTTTTGTAAAACCAGCACAGTGTGGAATGGCACCACAAAATGTCCTGGAGAAATGAGTACTTCTCCAAGTTACCGGAGAGTTAGAAACTTACTATTCAAGGCTGCTGTTTTTCATTCTGCCAGCTGGATATGGTAAATTAAAATTGCGAAATTAAAACAAAATCAGATTGTAGTTTCTTCAAGTAACAGGAATTAACGGGATGTTTTTTGACATTGATGCACACGAGCCTAGTTTGGGTGCTTGCAGATTACATTAACATTATGCCATCAACATTGCATCATTGGCAAATACGGGTCATAATGGATAACAAACACCAAATATATATTGTATTAAAGAAAGAAAAGAAAGAAACCTTTTATTTAACGACACAGTCAACTCATTTTATTTACAGACAGACGAATATTGAGAGAGGAAACCTGTTGTCGCCACTTCATGGGCTACTCTTTCCGATTAGCAGCAAGGGATCGTTTATATGCACCATCCTACAGACAGGATAGCACATAACACGGCCTTTGATATACCAATCGTGGTGCACTGGCTGTGACGAGGCCACTTATCTAAACTATTTAAATCAGACTGGAGATCTTCACTAATGTCTTCATATGAATGTTTAATTCTCCAGAATGCAGTGTCATCTGCAACGAGACCAACACTTTAGTATCAGTACTTTTATTATTTGTATCTAGCACATTAGCCAAATCATTAATAAAAATACTAAAAAGTGTAGGTGCTATCACTGAACCCTGGGGGATACCATTTTCCAAAGTTATGATGTGCGAAAAATTACCAAGAAATATTAACAGAGAAGGTCATATCAATAATTTGTTTTTAATAAACCCAAACATCCTTCCTCTGATACCAATCATATACATTTTGATTAACAACACTCGTCGCCCGAAAATGTTTTACTCCTTTTCAATGTCTATAAACACCCCCACCACCTTTTGTCTCTTCCGAAAGGCTGCTTTAACCTCGGTTTGTAGACGTTCCAGATGGTCGGTGGTAGAGTGGTGTTTCCTAAAGCCACTCTTGAAGTAGACAGTACATTATTTACCTCCAGAAAGTGGATAAGGCGAGTGTTTATCATGGTCCTACAAACGCTGGAAGTTAATGATATTGCTTGGATCAGAGGGATCCTTGCCTGATTTAGATAACGGGAAACATCCCCCACTCCAAATTAAATTAAAAAGTTCAAGGAAAAGCTCAAGGGTCTTGGTAGGCATATGTTTAAAAAAAATATAACTAAATTTATCTGGCCGAGGATAGTGGTTGCCGAATTATTTCAAAAAATTGCTCCCAGAGCATTTGCTTTTTCTATATTAGTTCTATATAATTTACTTTTACTTTTTTCCCCTGATTCGTTTGGTCTTTGACCATACCTCCCTAATGTTAAGAGTTTTGGTTAAAGGAGCCACAGAACTGAGTCCATGAGGCTGGCTTACCTAAATTAACTTTAAATTTTAATTTATACTTACTGTCTTTAAATTGCCTAATGGTCTCACCTGATTTATTAACTTTTTAAAAACATTCTATATTTATTTCTGATCCTTTTTAACTCAGTAAGCTCCTCAGTCCACCAAGGGACTGAGATATTTTTACGTTTATTTGAACAGACGGGAACACATATATTCGCAATATTAATAATCTTATAAATCAAATTTTTATTAAAACCATCAACATAAGTATTCCTAATCTGCTCACGATCAATATATGCACACATGTGGCCAAACCTGTCCCAGTTTGCTTTTTCAAAAAACATTTATTTTTAAAAGTACATTTATTTTATATGTAATTTTAATAGGGAGGTGATCACTACCTAAATCATCAAGTACCTCCCACTCACATTTAGCCGCAATGAACCCCGAAGCCAAAGTGACATCCAAGCAAGACCAAGTATTGGAGGTATCAGCAAGATAGGTGCTAGTCCCATCATTTAAACAGGCCAAATCTAGTCTGTCCATTAAATTTTCAAACGTTTGGCCTTGTGCTTTGAACCCCAAAGTATATTCTTACAATTAAAATCTCCTAAAATAATAAGATTTGTAACATGGTTACCAATAATATCTAACAAAATTATCTAACTTTAATATATTTGTGTGGGATGAATATACAAATTAAAAATATTTATATCCCCACCTGTTGTATGAAGTGGTACCCCCAATGACTGATATACTATATTTAATAAAGGTAGCCACACCACCACCGCGTAAAAAAGTAGTACCGCAATTGTGAAAGAGACCAGTGCAGCCTGGAGTTTTGTAAACTGTAAAAACTTATTTTTTCTTATCTTTATTATTAACATTAGCAATAATGGTATCTTGAATAACAATTACGTCAATATCTGTATTTAATTCCAAAAATTTCTTTTGTTCTGGTCCATTAGTTCTAAGGCCCTGGCATTCCATTAGAGGATACCCAGTCCCTTATACCTATCAACCATTAATTTACTATTATTCTTACTTTTATTCTTAATATTATTATTATTACAATTATTTCTTTGTACCGGCATTATGATGTATGAAGCACACGCTGGTATTGCTACTATTCACAATATCCAACATAAGCTTGGCCCTGTACCAATTTACAATACATTTTTCAATGGCGTTAGGGTCAACCTTGATGGATAAATGATGATTAAGTACATCGCACTCATCTCTAGAGGCTACAATAATGTCATCAAGTTTTAAAATTTCGTACGGGACTTTTGGCAGCTCTCAGGGTAAAAAATAGGCCTGAAATTACTCTAACAAGGTCGAGAGCAGTAATTTGATGATCAGAAGTAAGAATATTGGCTGTCCCTGAGGTTGCGCCGGTGTAAACGGAATGCAAGTCCGTAGGAATAGTTGTCTGGCCGGACGTAGTCTCCTAGGAATGCAGGTCCTAGGCTTAATACACTAATACACCTAGAAATGCAAGTCCTGGGATAAGTATAACTTGCCCATCTGATATACCAACACAATTATCTGGTTTTTAATAATAATAATAATTATTATTAATTCAACTATGAAAATGTGATATTTGTGTGATATATATTATCTTGTGCCTTTTTGTCAATAATGTTGCATGCGCGTGTACGTAGGGTGTGAGGCAGGGTGGCATGGTCTAAACACTCCTCTTCCAAATACATTTCTACCTGACACAGTCTAGACCTCTCCCCACCCCCTGCATAATTTGTTGAACATGTGCCTGCTTTGTCAATTTTGCTAATTTTCTAAAATTAATTTGTTCTAACATATGACATATCAGACTCTGTGCTCTATGATATCTTAGTCCCAACCAACCATACCATCGATAACAACATTTTATTATGTTAAATGGTTATCATTAAGGTTTGTAAATTAAAAGAAATAGTGGGTTTTAGCAGCTCAATGGGCCACTACACCGACTAAGACAAAACAGTAATCCTTTAACAATTATCATACTGTCAATAATATGCACACACAATTTACAAAGATATTTTTAAACAGACTAACTATTCATGATACTTTTACACTTTGGTCACAATAGGCATTCAGGCTCCCTTTTTGGGAGTAGGGGTGGGGTCAGACTGATTTGTATTGCCCGAGTGAAACGAAAATGTGTCAGTGTGGAAGACAGCGTATATTTGCATTACTACCAAGACGCTATATAGGATTCCAAACCAATCAGTGTGTATTTTTACATGGATTATAACTAATATTGTGAGTAGAACTAGAATGATGGAAATACATAGTGAAGATTTCAGGCCAGCTCATTTTGCCCGAAAGTATCCACTGGCCCCCCAGCACTGGGGAGTGACACCCCCCCCCGAAACCACCTCCACCCCAGTATCGAACGCTTATGATGTTCTTAACGACCCTTTCCCCAACTCGTCTCTTACATTTTCGTCAGCATATTGAAGTAGGACGAATATCTTGCTTTTTTCAAAAGTATATAATGCAATTACAGATATAAATGTAGAAATGTATACCTAAAAAACCAAACCACAATTGTTTTAAATATATATATATATATATATATATATATATATATGAAAACTGGTAACTCCAAATAAATTAACATTTGGCGAACAGTAAAATACAATTTCTGTATATTCCAACTTTGTTCTAGTAGTTAGTACTACTAGCTAGTACTATGATGACCAGTTAGGCCATACTACAATATAAAAATAACAGGAATAATAAATATAAAAAATTGCCTTTTACTGATGAACAATTAAAATGTGATATTTGTATTTTTACACAGTCCTTTTTACTGTGTTTTTATTTACCTTTTGAATTTTTATATTTATGTGATTCACAATTGATTCACCTCTAATTAATATACTTAATAAAGAAAATTCTACTCATTAAATTTGGACGCTAGATTAGATCGGGCGGTCCAAAAAGAAATTAGATAGA
>JAECMU010025200.1:0-15482 GCA_016106625.1 Dracogyra subfuscus | reverse complement strand
GATCGCTGGAAGTGACTCTTTGACAGCCTTATCTCGGTGTCTGTCTGTTGACTTATCAAACAAACCGCCTCCTCGCCTGTATCACTCGACCGCCACCAACAGTCCATTTTAACTTATTGTTGTGCTTATATCCAATTAAGGTTCAAGCACACTATTCTGGGCACATATCTGGGCTGTCAGTCCAGGAAAGTGATGTAGTTATTAGTGGTTAGAAAGAGGAGAGAGAAGAGGGTGTAGTGGTCTTACGCCTATCCACTGAGTCGTTAAAACTCGCTCTGGATGGGAGCTGGTACCAAATTGAGAAACCTGTACGTACAAGCCTTATGTCCGATGGCTTAACCATGACGCCATTAAAAAACAAAACAAAAACAAAAAAACCCAATTGCTTTATGCTCGCGTGGTAACATTTTTAATAGATATTATTTTCTAAAACCCTTGAAGCAATTACAAGTAGCAACATTCGTGGAAGATAAACACTTCATATGGCCCGGGACGTAGATTAACGTGTACAAATGGTCGTAAAATGAATTATACGTCGCAGGACTTGTACTAATTAGGATCTATCTACGTCCCGGTACTCGTTAATTGCCATTTTACCTGGTTGACGGTGTTTGCAGTCAAAAGGTAACAACGAAATAATCCTGTACCAAGATTCATTTTGAACGCAAAACATACAATGAGAGTATGACAATAACGGCGACTACAACTATTATAAGATATACAATAAATTAAATATTCAAATACAAATGCATATAACAATACTGCCCAGGACAATAATCCTTTAAAATAGTAGAGACCAATACTGACGAAATAAAGCAAAAGCTGAGGAGAAAAAGAAGAAATAACAATGAAAGAAAAGAAAACACACACGCGCGCGTCTGCTCAATTGCTACCTAGAACAGTAATGCTAGAAAATAAACGCTTCTCATTTCGTTGGTAAAAAAACCCACGGCTCACTCTGCAAAGCAGAACATGTAAACCAATTAGTTCCTTCCGCTTCCCGAAACATTCATAATTCGGCAAACCGGTACTACATAAAATAAGATTTTCGACGTCCCGACACCGAGACACATCGTCACACCTGGCCGCGTCAAGTATATTTTAAAATGTATAACAATTCACAAATTCACCCGGCACAACCAACTTCAATGTTGTTTAATCCTATTTAAAGACGACCAAATGTTTATGTTTATGATCTGAAATAGCTCAGTGGTAAAGCCCTCGCCTGATGTTCGGTCGGTCTGGGATCGATCCAAGTCGATGGGCCTATCGGACTATTTATTGATCAATTCACGATCGGTATATAAAAGTATATGTGCTATCCTGTCTGTGGAATGGTGGTTATAAAAGATCTCTTGAAAAATGAACCATTCTGTAAGGTGTATTATGTAAAGTATAAAATGTATTTCTTAAAGATAGTTAAAAACCCCTTGCACCACCAGTCGCGATCGGCCACGGTCTGAATATTCTCACAGCATCAAACAAAGAAAGACAGGCTTTATTTAACGACGCACTCAACACATTTTATTTACAGTTATATGGCGTCAGACATATGGCTAAGGACCACACACATTTCGAGAGGAAACCCACTGTCGCCACTTCATGGGCTACTCTTCCCGATTAGCAGCAAGTGATATTTTATTTGCGCTTCCCACAGGCAGGATAACACAAACCACTGGTCGGTGCAAGTGGTTTACATCTACCCATTGAGCCTTGTGGAGCACTCATTCAGGGTTTGGAGTCGGTATCTGGATTAAAAATCCCATGCCTCGACTGGGATCCAAACCAAGTACCTACCAGCTTATAGACCGATGGCCTAACCACGACGCCACCGAGGCCGGTCCTCACAGCATCAGAACAACCACTACAGAACTCACTAATATGAATTATTGCAGATTTTAGTTTATTTAACTATATATCATACATTGATTTATGTTGTTCTACTAACAATCCAATGCACATCACCTATATAGATGGAAATCTTGTCCATTACATATAACACATACCGAACTACCACACATCTGCTGCCCCCATTAAGTGCTCTTTAATCATTCGTTAGCGATTATTAAATGGACCATATTACCACCTTGGCTATTCTGGAATCGGGTCAGAAGTCCGCGATTTGGGTCACTTATATAACAGGATTTACTTACATCACAACTTCATTACACTCTAACGGTTCCGTGCCTGTTTCTGTGGAAAGTAAATACTCCGTGTCATGCTTACCTAGGAATCGGTTTAGTTTGATTTCCCGAGAGAAAGCAATCAATGGCCCGCGGAGTGACATATTTCCGAGTGAATGGTCAGGACAGTAAAATGCCGGTTAATTGGTGTCCGTGTTTTAGGCATGTCGTGATTTTCTTGCCATGTATGCTGTAACACTTGTAACAGTTACTATGGAGGCGATATTAAAATAGACGATGCACGTTTTAATAACAGTTTCAACATACAGTCAAGAATTCCAAGAATCGAGAACTGGGTGAACTAGTAACGCTGTTCTAAAAATGACGATTAATATGTGAGAGGTGAGCGAGAGGCAGAATTATTTTAATATCACCATCTACCGACAGACACTTAACAATTAGCTAGCGCCACATCCTAACCACAATATAATTGCTGTCGATATTTCATTTTCTGTATACTTATATTCGTGTTTGTACACAATTATGCTTCAAGCACGCTATTATGGAGACACGCCTCAGCTACCCGGGATGTCTGTTCAGGATAGTGGGTTAGTTGTTAGTAGACAGTGAGCAAGTAGTCGGTGTAGTGGTCTTACACCTACCCACTGAATTGTTAAAACTTGCTCTGGGTGGGAGTCGGTACCGTGAGGCGAACGCAGTACCTGATGGCTTAACCACGACACCACCGGTGCCGGTCCGTTCGATACAATTATGTTAGCAAGACCTCCACTTATATGCATTCTATTCAAATAAGAATAACCATGGCTAATCCATCTCTATATTTTATTTAAAGATAATGTAATGAGCATGTGCACAGCTCCTTCTTCTTCTGTCCTGTGGGTGTTCTTGTTTTCTTGGGAAATGGTGACATTGAGGCTCCTGTCAAATGAAATCATCTATTTAATAATAATTTAGTGAATTAATAGGCCTAATATAATATAATTTGGTAATACGGATTTCAAATGGACAGTTAGTGGATGCTGCAAAACCTAGTTTGAACCCGTAAAGAAGACAAACCTGTAACATATCTGAATAAAGATGAACTAGAGTGAAATGAGAGTTCGTGAAGTCAAAACGGCCAACTCCCCAAAACCGTTACTTCTTAGACACATGAGCGTGTTTAAATTATCAATAAATATATTTCGTGACATGACAAACAGCAGTATGACATTTAGTTTAGATATGGGAGATACCAGAGTTATCTCTCTTTGGTTAGGATGACATTTGTTCTGTCTTCTAGTGTAAAATGAGAGTGAATGATGTGGATATCATTTCGGCTACATAAATAAATATAAACAATAACTTGTTTTTCATGTTACTGCCTGTCGCGAGAACAGGTTACGCCCATTTTAGTGGGTGAGGTAAAAATCTTCCATATCCAAGGTGAGGTATCAGCTTTAAGAACAGCATGTTAAAACTCTTCCATATCCAAGGTGAGGTATCAGCTTTAAGAACAGCATGTTAAAACTTTTCCATATCCAAGGTGAGGTATCAGCTTTAAGAACAGCATGTTAAAACTCTTCCATATCCAAGGTGAGGTAAAAGTTTGTTTTGTTTAACTACACCACTAGAGTACATTTATTTATTAATAATCGGTTATTGCATGTCAAACATTTTGGTAATTTTGACATATAATCTTAGAGAGGAAACCCGCTATATTTTTACCATTTGTAACAAAGGATCTTTTATAGGCACCATCCCGCAGAGAGGATAGCACATACCACGGTCTTTGGTATATCAGACATGAAGTAGTCCAATGGGCCCATCTGCTGTGATAGACCATTAAGCCATTTAACAAGATTTCAAGATTTTCAAGATTTATTCAACAACACTCAGACACAACCTTGTATCCACTGGAGGTTCAAGCACGTTTGTCATGTGCACATTGCCTGTTGGTGGGTAATAAGGGATGCTAGTTTATCGTCCTGCTGTATGCGTCCGTACAAGTGTTTGTATTGATACTTAGACTGAATGAACGACCTGGTTTATGTTGAATATCTGTTTTACATGATACACGTATTATAATCCAGGTGTGGTGTTTGTCATATTTTGTGACACGCGCGTGGTGCTAGCTTAAGCCACTGCGAAGATAGTTTATGTAAACAGAATACGTTCACGATCATTAGTCTTAAATAAGACCCAGATCAGGGCGTTATACTATCCGATAGACGGCGATCATTACAACATCAGAGACTTGTGGGGGTGAGCGTGCTGTACACGTCTAGGCGTTTAATAGCAGTTGTCGATGCAATTGTGGTTCGGGTGCCAGACGGTGATCACAAAGCTCCATGACAATGCATAAATGCCCCACTAGCTTTCAATAAAAGCTGTTTAGAATCAGAAAATATGTTGTGATGAGAAGTCGATACCAGGGTTATCTTATTACAAATGTGCACAGTACTCGAAGGAAACAAAACAAAGACAAACAAAAAACAATCCTAAACAACCCCAAAACTCACAATACAATACATCCACCACTCCTATCACCCTAAAAAAACAAAACAAACAAAAATAATCAAACCCACACAACACATTCTGTCCATGTAGTGTAATTTTCAGTTCAATGATGGTGGTTGTTCTGGCTTTTGGTTTTATCTTATTGACATAAACTTAAGGTAGTGTCTTAAAGGCATATTGCCACAGACCACTGACCTATCTAATGGTCTAACAAAGTATTACCCGAACAAAAATAATTTGCTTTGTCCCTAAATGTACTTTATTCAACCATCTTCATAACCACCATACTCCATTTAGTAATAACATTTTGTAAAAATAATTGATTTATGGCAATGGTCCATAATTCAAAAACTAAAATTGCCACGAAGTATGACATGGATTTCACTCCATCATGGTTCAGTTAATGTGATGCAATAGTTAGATTTGGTTTCCAACAGTTAATGTAATTTTTATTTAATATCCATTATTAAAGAAATAAGGTCCTTAAATCCGTCATAGTATACCTTTAAGGCATAAAATATACGTATCTTCGCTATACTAACCCTTTAAATGATATCGCTATGTGTAAATAAAGTTGTTATTTCGCCAACTTTTGTCTTTTGTTTTCCTTTTACACAGAGGGTTCAGGACTGTCTGCTAATGGTTTAGGCAAGCACCACGCTCAAGCCACAAACACCATACTGTATTCTACCAAATCGAATCCCATGAAAGACAATAGCATGATATGCGATTAAAAATCCTACATGCATCATATCAATCCACAAACACACCATAAATATAAATACTATCACCCCTAAAGTACATTATTAAAAATAGGGGTCATGCTGCTCATTTCAGACAGTTTATGACTACACAAGTTCTCAACAACAAAACAATCGTGCTACATTTAAAAGGAATTCACGCAGTTAGTACATTAACACTAGTTCAGATTAAATTACATGATGAAACAGTATTTTATCACAACAAACACACATGAAACGTTGAGAGCACAGCGACCTTTGACCTACACAGATAATTTTTGATGTATTGCTAACTATAATACGTATCTTATGTCGTAAAACGCTCGCCTGAGGCGCTGTCGACTTAGGATCTCTACCCGTCGGTGGACCCATTTGGCTACTTCTTTTTCCAGCCAGTGCACCACGACTGGTATATTAAACGTCATGGTATGTGATATCCTGTTAATGGGGTTTCGGACATAACGCAAAAAAAAACATTCCGCCTCTTTTGCTTTGTTTATCTCGGTCACAGCCGATCTTCAGAGCTCCTTAAGTGCTAAAGTCGTAAGCGACCCGCCTTCCCTTCCCCACCTCTTTCCTGCTTTGGACGCAAAGGCTTACTCACGCAAAAACCTCGGCCCACGACAAGCATGCGCTACAACGGCTAGCTCTGAATATGCATGTTATACTCTATGACCTGATCTGATGGGAATATGTAACGTGTTTCCTCTCTAAGACTATGTTAGAAATACCAAATGTTTGACATTGAAATTGTTAGTGGTTAGTGAGAGACAAGAGGGTGTAGTGGCCTTATATCTACCCATGGAATCGTTAAAACTCGCACTCTGGGTGGGAGCGGATGTATCGGACTGCGAACCCTGTACCTACGAGACGTATGTCCGATAGCCTAACCACGACACTACCGAAGCCGATACAGTGCCAATTGAATTGTGTATCAATAATCATGGTATATAATATATTCTGTCTGTCGATAGGTGCAGGCTATGCTACGGCAGCGGGCTTCTTCTCCGGATATATTAGACATTAAATGGTTGTCATTCTGTCTGTCGGCAAGAGCAGACTCTGTGGCGGAAGCGAGTTTCGTCTCTGAAGATACTGAACATAACGTATGTACATGTAGTTTTAAAATATTCTGATATTGTTTCACTATCGAGTTTTAGGTGGGATTTTCTCTTAAAGGCACCGTCCCTTGTTATTAGGCAGTAAAGGTATAAACCAATATCAAAGGTTGTGGTACATTCTATCCTGTTTGTGAGTGCTTATCAAACATCCTACCGGCCTCGGTAGCGTCGTGGTTAGACCATCGGTCTACAGGCTAGTAGGTACTGGGTTCGGATCCCAGTCGAGGCTTGGCATTTTTAATGCAGATACCGACTCCAAACCCTGAAGGCTCAGTGGGTAGGTGCACCGACCAGTGATCCATAACTGGTTCAACAAAGGTAATGGTTTGTGCTATCCTGTCCGTGGGAAGAGCAAATAAAAGATCCCTTGCTGCTAATCGGAAAGAGTAGCCCATGAAGTGGCGACAGCGGGATTCCTCTCAAAACATACGTGCTCCTTAATCATATGTCTGACGCCATATAACCGTACATGAAATGTGTTGAGTGCGTTGTTAAATAAAACATTTCTTTTAAATAAAAGATGTCTTGCCACTAATGGGAAAATATTGAGGGATTTCTTTCTAAGACATCCAATAGCCGATGTGATTTTAGTGGTGTCGTTAAACAAAACAAACAAATGTATGTATAAACCAGGTTTTGTTATAAATGTAGGTTCGGTTGTTCATGTTGTTGTTTGTTTGTTATTGCTATTATTATTATTATTTAAAAAAAACAAAAAACAGTGGTGCAGGTGTTGAAGCCGAGGGGAGGGGGTACCATTAATTGCACAGTTATTCTTGCTTAAATTATTAAACTGCACAAAGGCAATGTTTTGGTCGTCAAAATATGCTTTAGGCCTATTACAAAACAGGAAGAGAACGTACTTTTGAAAAGAGGGTCAATGACTTGTTTAAAACACCTATATACATTGTGCGCACAATAAACGTAAATCGTTACATTTCGTTTTTCCAACTTGCTCTGATTACCCACAACCGCCGTGGGCAGTCAGGGGTGAAATACGTGTCGCGACAGGTATTCTTTGTCTGTTTCATCATGGTTTTTTATAACAGTGTCATTTCGCAGCTCAAGTGCCCGTCTGTTAATATAAATCACCAAACCGTGAATTCGCCGTTTTCCCCAAATCGGCACGCCCTGTGCTTTTCTACATGGCTACAATTTGTTTTCTGTATTTGTGGAAGATAAAGGATCCAACATGGAACAGTCACCCAGTGTAAACGCCAAAATGAATGTACATGTATAATTGTGTCTGCTTTATGGTGTCCATTAGCGTTTGTGTACAAGCTTCGTGCTTCAGTCATTTTGAAAGCCTCAAATTACATAAATGCACTAAAAAGACATATGTGTACTTGGAAGGACTGTCTGCGTAGAAGAGGCGATGTAAGATTAAATATATACTAGTATATACATGCATATGAAACTCGTCTAAACCGGACACCCACGAACCGAATAAAATATCCTGTTTCCAAAGGTGTCCGGTTTTCGGGGGTTAGCGTCGTTTCTTTATGATATCTCCAACCAATTAATTTTCCTGAATTAAAGATTTCACTTAGTAACTTTAATGTTGACTTTAAAAACGTTTTATGATTTTACTTTTAATTATCGAGTGATAGTTCAAAACGACGGTTTTACACAAGACTTCCCGACATCTTGAAAATCGATAAGAAAGTAAATACCAATGACATCTATTCAGCCACGCAAAGCCAGTTACTCTTTATTTTGCTAAACAATATAACGTTGTTCCATTGATCTTTGAAGCAAATCATGAGATACATACCTTGTATTTGTGAAGGGCATTTAATTACACAAACAATTTATATGCGAGCCTAATCGCTGGTAAGCATAATATATTAGTTTTAGTTTTAACATATGATACTGACGATACCGAAATATACGAGGGTTATAATCTCTTTATCATACAGTTTTAAAACAACGTATTTTGTTAAAATGTATATGCAACTATAATTCCAGTCAGTCATAAATCGATATTCAAATGACGTAGGTATGTATATATGATGCCTTGTCGTTTTCAATGGGAACGATGTCTGATATATTAACATGAAAATAATCTTCTGATTTCACCTGTCAGGTGTAATCAGTATCAACCTGAGTGTTATAGTCTGTTTCAAATTACACAGATTTTACAGTAAAATTGTAAATACATCTCACATTTCTATACTAGCGTTAAAAAGTTCCCGTGCATGGTAAAACGTTGAATAAAATCATAATCGCAAGCTGTAAAATAATAACATGTTCAGGAGACATGTGCCCAACCATTATGTTCTAAACTTTATACTCGATATTGCAATCGCACGTGTTGTTCGTGTGCCGCAAACCAGATTTGCTGATCACGTGGTACAGGTGCACAAGTCCTTGTTAAGTTTGCAACGGAAAACGGTAGAGGCCTAAACCACTGTCTAGAAAAACAACTCTGATTAATTTTAAACGGCTTTTACGCCATGCCACGCCTATTTGAATTTGAACGTCACCTCGCGGTCGGGATGCTCGAAATTGGAATGGCGCATAACGAGGTAGCAAGACGTTTTGGCGTGCATCGAAACACGATGCAGAATTTGTGGCGACGTTACCAACAGCAAGGCAACACCAGAGAGACAGACCAAGTTCAGGTCGCCCGCGTGTGACGTCACAAGCATAGGAAAACCATATTCGGGTAACACATCTTCTGAATCGATTTCGAGCGGCAACGTTGACAGCCAGAACCATCCCTGAGTTGAGAGCAATCAGTGCCAGGACAGTTCGCAACCGTTTATTGGAGCACAACATCAGACAGCGACGCCCAGCAATACGTCCTATTCTGCTACGACGTCACCGAAATGAGCGTTTAACATGGAGTAGACGGCACTTACGATTCAACCGTCGCGACTGGTCAGGCGTGCTATTCACCGATGAGTTCAGATTCCATTTGGACAGTAGTGATGGTCGAAATCGAGTCTACAGATGTGTTAACGAATGCTACGCTGACGCTTGCGTTGTGCAGCGTACAGGTTTCGGCGGCGGGAGTATCATGGTGTGGGGAGGTATCACATCACACGGAAGGACGCAGCTGGTGATTGTGGCTGGAAATCTGACTACCGTACGCTACAGAGATGAGATCATAAGACCGTATGTGCTCCCATTCCTTCAAGGTCAACGTGGCGCCGTCATGTTGCAGCAAGACAACGCTCGCCCTCAAGTCGCACGTGTAGTGACCGACTTCCTGAGATAGCAGAATGTCAACACACTGCCTTGGCCCGCTGTTTAGCCTGACCTGTCGCCCATTGGTCACGTATGGGACGAAATGGAGAGACGCCAAACCAGCCATTGACCTTGAACCAACTGGGCCGTGAGCTTGTTCAGGTCTGGAACAACATCCCACAAGGGTTTCTGAACCATCTGGTGTCTTCAACGAGACGTCGTTGTCAGGCCTGTGTGCACGCACACGGTGGCCATACACGGTATTGACATTGTGAACTCACTTTCGGCGCCTCCCCTCTTTATGACCCAGAGATTGGTAACAACAATGCCAGACGGGTTTTCTTCTGGCTTTGGTATTGTGCGTAAATGGCAAATAAATAAAGTGTGAAATAACTGTGTTGATTTAATGACAAGTAAGAAAACCACACCACTTTTAGTAATGTACAGGAACCTTTTTCCGCTAGTATATAAAAAATAAATCCTCTTTATAATTATGACTATTTTTGCTATTTCCTTGAAAATAAAAATACCTGTCTGGTTTTTTTTTTTAAAACACAGGTGAACATTTAGAATGCTATGGGCTGGTGTGCATAAATCTCAAATTCACAATTACCCGCGGTGGTCTACCCCAGTCTCATTAGTAACGTCAGCCGACAGAATGTTTAGTTAACTGCAGGTAGTACTAAACCAAATAACTTCCGGCTAGGTCAAAGTTCGAGGTGAACCCAACTTTTGATAGAGAAGTGAACGCCACAAGTCCTGTGATTGGTTATAAATGTGGTTGTGTTGGTTGTAACAAATATTAGTTTCATCTGGGTAAAAAAACATTCAATTTTATTTCATTTAGTACCAATGTGTCAAGTAGCCTTGTGCTTGAAACATGTATGGGGTAACTGTGAAAAAAAAGAAATCTACCCGTTATCTCAGAACCGAGCAGCTTGACCCCCAATTTTCTCCAGTTCGCTTTAAGTGTGAGGGGTGGTAGTATTTATATCCGTGGCGTTTATGTCGATTGATACGCTGCAGGTAGGAGTTTTAGCCACATATGTTACTATTGTCGTCTATGGGATTTGATTTGGTAGTATACACCCTGCAAAAGCATGCCTGTCTACAGCTTACCGAAGTAATACATACGGGATGGACATTTTTGAGTTAAATTTCTTCTACTAAAGATACTGTCTCTTTCGCCCATCTCACAGGCGTTTTCTGAAATAATATCATATTATTTTTATTTTTATTTTATTTTGGTTTGTTTAACGACGCACTCAACACATTTTAATGACGGTTATATCGGCGTCGGACATATGGCTATGTCGAGAAAAAAACCCAGTGGTCAGCTGATGGGGATCGATCCTAGACCGACCGCGCATCAGGCGGGCACTGTACCACTGGGCCACGCTGCCCGCTAATATCATATTAATGCTCAAATTATGTTTTAATAGCCAGCAATGCAGTTATAGGAAGACAGGTTTACGGGCAAGTGAAAAATGCCACATTTGCCAATCTGACTGTATATGTTTGTGACATATTAGAGTCGATAAAACTCGCTCTGGGTGGGAGCTGGTACTAGGCTGCGAACCCTGTACCTACCAGCATTGTGTACCATGGGTTAACCACGACGCCACAGAGGCAGGTTGCACAGTACAACAGGGGCAGCGTTTGCCGTTTCCTTGTGTGCGATCACAGACATCATCTTCATGATCTATCATGCTCGGAAGATAGTCCACTTAGCAAACTCTTAAAGGGACATACCCTAGTTTCAGTTCATGAAAATTAACATTAAGTTTAGTTTAATTTACAAACCTGTAACGCATTTTTAAAGTTACAATTGAGTGAAACATGAGTCTTTGACTTTTAAATGGTGGAAGACCCTCTAAAATATAATAAAACTCGACTACATAACTGTTACTTCTCAGAGGCACGTGCCTTTTTAAAAATATGAGAAATGCATTTTGTGATATTAAAAAAACATCAGGATGACCAAAAACACTTTGAATGTACGGAAATGGATACTTTAAACAATAAAATGTAAGTAAAGTATGATTTCAGCTATCAAAAAGGGCTCTAATTGTAAAAAATATGCCTTAGTGTTTAAAAACTAGGGTATGTACCTTTAAATGCTGAACAAAGCATAACAAACAACAACAAACACAAGTTCCTTTTTTAATATATCAATTAACATCCAACCAATGAGGACAAAATGCTATTGTTTTAAAAACACTCGACGCATGGCTGCTGCGGAAAGGTCGGACTGATCTCACAAATATACGCATAGGTATCATAGCAGTCGTATTCGGCCCATTGGTAAAGACCTGGATCACGATAGTAACTAAGGATCGCACAGTCGTAGGTAGTGGGGTCAACACCTTCCCCATCCGCCCAGGCTGAGAAAGCGTCCGCAGTGTTAGGATATCCTAATGGGACACCCATAATTGCGTTAGGATCAATCCACGTCCACGTTTTATGATCGTTCAGCTGATGTAGTCCAATGAACACTTCCACTGAATAAAGAAAATGAAAGTGATTATATAGGTTATGTAATTAGCATCCGTCACATGTAGGATCGATCCCCGTCAGCTACCACTGGGATTTTTCTCGACATAACCATATGTCCGACGCCGATATAACCGTAATTATAATGTGTTGAGTGCGTCGTTAAACAAAACAAAACAAAACAAAACCGTCACATATATATTTATATAATTTATATCTGTTGCCTGTTTTAATGATTTTAGTATTTAATTATAAAGTATGTATTTTCATTTACATCATCTTTATTTTAATCTTACTTGGATTTTAATCTAACATCCCTAGATCTACCTGTTAACTCGAAGTTACAACTAATGCCGGTAACCTTAAATATAAACTGCCGCTGAAATAGCAGTTTAGAACTTAAATTAGTACTAAACCAAATAACTCCCGCTTGGGTCAAAGTTCGAGATGCACCCAACTTTTGATAGAGAAATGAACACCACAAGTCCTGTGATTGGTGATAAATGTGAGTGTGTTGGTTATTAAAAACAACAAGACCCTCCCCCCCCAAAAAAAAAAGAAAAAAGAAAAACAACCCCAAAAACACAACAGTTCATCTAGTACCACTGTGTTAAGTAGCCATGTGCTTGAAACATGTATGGGGTACCTGTACAAAAAGTACTCGAATTTTATGTAGAACTAGAGTAGCCATAGACGCTACCCATTATTTCAGAAATGAGCAGCTTTAAGGGTGAGGAGTTGTAGTATTTATATCCGTGACATTTATGTCGATTAATAGGCTACAGGTAGGAGTTTTATCCACATATCTATGGGATTTGATTTGGTAGTATACACCCTAAAAGGACTGGAATGGAATCCATATATATATATATTGGTTTTGGACACCCGCTCTATTTGCGACTAATTCATTTCATATTTAGGCCTGACCCAAACATGTTTTTCTTAAAATTCTAATTGTAAATTTATTTTAAATTTTTTTTTATTTCGCTTCAAATTCAAATTGTTTATTTAATTTAGACTGTTGAAGGCTTTGGAGAGAAAAAAAATATTATGTTTAAAGCAATTTTTATTTGCAGTTTATTTCATTATCAGTGAAAATCATGGAAAGTCATGAATTTGCTTGGCAAATAAGTGTATGAACCATGATTAAGATAATGTATAGTTGATTTTTCTTAATGTTAAGTACTTAGAAGCAGAATATCTGTACATGCAAAATACATTTATGTTAATATAGGCTCAGTAAACTCTGAATTTCTATCAGATTATGTTATTTTCTACACTAAAATTAAATTATTTACATTAAATTTTAAAAATAAAAATTGCAACAAAATAACCCTATCATTTCTAATTTTAAGCAAAAGTGCATGAACAAGCATTGTTATATTTCTACTTACAAGTAAAATGCCAAAAGAAAAAATCCCTGTATACATGTATTTAATATTTAAAATATCCTAATAATTTTTTATCATTTGAATATTTATTTCTGTAATTCTATGTATAAAATGGATTTTTTAAATTACTTTCGTGTATGTTAACCTTAATTTTTAATATATTAATTTCACTCAAAATATGATGTTAAAAATGTGTAAAATGTACAATACTCTTCAAATGGATAATGTCTGGTTTTAAGCGGCAATGTTCATATTAAATAATGATAACAAACATTTAATAGAACCTGGATGTAAACAACAGCGAAGAGTTGAACAAATCAAAACTTTATTATTAAATGCTGTTACCGTTTGTCATTGCAAACACTCAAGTATTATACATTTAATCGTGAATACTTGATAGAAAGTTGTGAGAATTGTTTGCAGAAGTCAACAATGCTGACCGAATACACTGTGCGCAAATGATCAAGAACAATTAAAATAATAGAGTACGGATCGACGGAGACTCCATGTACTCGACTGCCGTATGTCCGTGTTATGCCTTTATATATGTTTATATACGTAAAATATAGAATAAAGAAGTGTTTTCTAAATCCTAGAATGTATATATAATACTACTAATGAAAAAATGTCACCACAATCACCAAATGAGATTAAAATATAAAAGTGGCGATAAAATCATCAATATTACAAAACTTTGAGGCGATTTGTTTTAATGAAAACACACTAAATACGAGCCTAATTTTATAGATAGATAAATACTAGTAGATAGATAGAAAGATACACACACACACACACACACACACACACACACACACACACACACACACACATACGCACGCGCGCACGCGCATACACACACATGTAGGGAGCTTCTAACACAATATTTGAAATATTAACATCTAATAGCCAATGATTTATAAATGTGCTCTAGTAGTATCATAAAAAAAAATAAAAAAAATAAAAAATGGTACCCGATATACTTAATATATATTTTGTATTGTTTCGTTATCTGCCTCCGCCCCCCCCCCCCCCCAAATGTTCTCTTTTTACCTGAGTGTATATAATACTGGCTATAATATGGTATACTTAGTGGATTACTGGTTGGAATAGGAAAACTATATGTACACAAAGGGGAACGAATTGCCCGACTGCATAATACCGAAAATATATAAAATAATATATAAACTGTTAAATATAAGATTTGCTTTACTTACAATTTGTACCTTGGGCTAACATGATTCTATTTATGAAATCATTTTCAACTTTGCTTTCAATAACCACCAGATCGGCTCCCATGGTCTGACAGGCAGTCTGTAATAAATATATAATATAATACATATATATATATAAAAAATGAAAATTAGCTCCACTGGTTAATAACTATTATCCCGCCTTCGTGCAAAATACTCGAATCCCATTGGCTGGTTACACTAAGACAATAGAAAACAATAGTCATTTATACCCCGCGTAAGAGAATTCCAGGCGGGGTATAAATGACTATTGTTTTCTATTGTCGTAGATGATTTGTTTCGTAACTTTGATTAACTGTTATGCTGTTTTAAACTTCGTTGTTACTGGTGTTTGTTGTTATTGTTATTTCTGATAGCTTTTGTGAGTTCTGAACATATTTAAAGTTAGTAACTGTTATTGTTGATGAACTATTTTTTCTCGCTGTCAAGTGCTTTCTTTTGCGTCCGCGTGAATGGACGGTTTTTCGTAAGTAATGCTATAGTTTGGAGTTATTTTATTATAGTGTATTGGTTAATTAATTAACATGTCGGCAAGGTAAATTCTTTGTAGAAGTTTTTGTTTTTTGTTTTGTGATTTGTTTAACGACGCACTAAACACATTATAATGACGGTTATATCGGCGTCGGACATATGGTTATGTCGAGAAAAAACCCAG
>JAECMU010025188.1:0-10107 GCA_016106625.1 Dracogyra subfuscus | reverse complement strand
CTCCTTAGCCCACCCCCACACCTTTCCCTGTCACAGACGAAGGGAACCGGCCAAGGCCGGTCCCCGCGACTGTGACAGGCGTACGCTACAACAGCTTGTTCTGAACGTGTACGTAAAACCCTTTGGACTTGGACATCCTATAGATAACAATTGAAATAATTCATAGCATCGGCCGTTTTGCTCCAGAGTGGCTGTCCTCCTATATACCCAGCAATTGGTGTATTTATATTATCGGGAGTGGTTGTCCTCGTATAGACCCAGCAATCGATATATTCATATTGTCGGCTAATTTGATCGGGAGTGGCTGTCCTCGTATAGACCCAGCGATCGATATATTCACATTATCGGTTATTTCATTCGGGGGTGGCTGTCCTCCTGTAGACGAGCGGTGCAGGGTTCGCTAGTGTTCACCTGTCCACTAGTGTAACAATGAACACTAGCGGGTGCAATGTTGACCGCTAGTCTAACAATATGAACACTAACGGTCGAGAATGCAACCGTTAGTGTTCACAAACTTAACGTTAACACTAGCGGTTGCAATGTTGACCGCTTGTGTAACAACGTGAACATTAACGAATGAATGAATAAATGTTTAACGACACCCCAGCACGAAAAATACATCGGCTATTGGGTGTCACACTATGCTAATGCCGAAAACATGAAATGTGAAATCACATCAATATAAAAATTCAGAACTTAAATAAAAACACAGTGTAAAGGACTGTGTAAACATACAAATTGTACAGATATATCAACTTAAAATTTGGAATAAAATTCACTATCGCGTAAAAATTGTAAAATAAGTTCTGGATGGAATCGAAATGATTCCATCACATTTCGCGTACCAAATATATCTTTCCGGGTTCCTGACAAATGCTTACACTCCACCAAAATGTGGCGAACCGTCAGAATACACCGACAGTGCTCACACTGAGGTGGAGGATCTTTCTTCAAGATAAATGAATGGGTGGATCTTTCTTCAAGATAAATGAATGGGACAAATATGTATGTCCGATGCGGGCACGACACAAGACTACTTCATCCTTTCTGCACTGTCTATAGGAGGACTGCCACTCACCTAAGACTGGCTGTATGGCATGAAGCTTGTTCGCAACCGCACCGTCCCAATCATGTTGCCAAGTCGAACAGATAAACTGGTTATGTTATGTTTAAAATCACTAAGGGACACCAACCCCGGCTTGAGGCAAATCCAAAGCAGACTTGGCAGCAGAATCTGCCTTTTCATTACCCCTGATGCCAACATGGCTGGGAACCCAACAAAATACCACATCTGTTTTGGCAATGGATAAAAAGACACACTTTCGTATCACCATCCCAATTAAGGGATGGTCAAGCTTCATATTACGTAAAGCTTGAAGACACGAAAGTGAGTCAGTAAAAAGAATAAATTGGATGCATTCGAATCTTTGAGTTCGTCTAAGGCTTTAATGACTGCCCAAACTTCAGCACTAAAGATCGATGCCGAGTCAGGCAGTCTCATGGAAAGAATTGTGTCTGACGGAAAAACTAGCACAAGCCACAGAATTCCCATCCCGTGATCCGTCTGTGTACACAGGAATGTAGCACGGTACCTGTCTTGAATTTTCATGAACAATTGCTTATATACCACAGCATATGTACGATCTTTCTGCAGATGCGAAAGATCGAACACAATCCTAGGTGGTGTAATACACCAAGGTGGTAAACAAAATATGAAGGAGTTTCCAAAGTGTCTGATAAATCAGTGTTGGAAAGCGATAAAAAACGCTTAACGCGAAGACCAAATGTACGAATAGCATTTGGCCTTGAATCAAACAACTTCATATATTTGTTGTCAAACACCGCATTATGTGTAGGATGTGTTGGTAATGATTTGATCTTGGTTGCATACTGCAGAGAAAGCTTTGCACGTCTAGCAGCCAAACAAGGTTTGTCTGCATCAACGTACAAGCTCTCTACAAGAGATGTTCTAAATGCACCAAGACAAAGCCTAAGTCCCTGATTGTGTATAGGATCTAGCAACTGCAAGTAAGACTTGCGTGCCGATCCATACACAATGCATCCATAGTCAAGTTTTGATATAATTAAAGATTTATACAGACGGAGCAGAACCTTTCGGTCTGCTCCCCAATCTGTATTGCCAATAACTTTTAAAATATTGAGGGCTTTGAAGCCCTTCTTTTTAACATATTTAAGATGGGGCACAAAAGATAGTTTCCTGTCAAATATAACCCCAGAAATTTAGTTTCCTCCACAACCGGAATTGGATTTGTGTCCAGAAACAACTGTGGATCCAAGTGGAGACCTCTTTTCTGGCAGATATGCATACAAACCGTTTTTGCCTTTGAGAATCTAAAACCATTGTCAGTTGCCCATTGCTGAAGTTTATTCAAACAAAGCTGCAACTTACGTTCAGTGATACTCATACTGGACGATCTATAGCAAATCTGAAAATCATCGACATATAACGAGCAATCCACACCAGGTGTTAAACACTGGGTGATGCTGTTAATCTTCACAGAAAATATAGTTACAGACAGGATACTACCTTGAGGCACACCCATCTCCTGTGGGTGGAGGTCAGACAAAGTCGACCCCACCCGGACTTTAAAATATCTATCTTTTAAACATTGAGAAATAAAAATAGGAAGGCCCATGCCATGGAGGTCGTTTAAAATCCCATACTTCCACGTGGTATCGTAAGCTTTCTTCAAATCAAAAAACACCGAAACCAAGTGCTGATTATGGATGAAAGCCTTCCTACAAAACGTTTCAAATCTAACAATATGATCAACCGTGCTACGTCTAGATCTGAACCCACATTGCACGTCAGTGAGGAATTTGTGGGATTCAAGATACCAGACAAGTCTACGATTGATCATTCGTTCCATGGTTTTACAAATGCAACTTGTCAAAGCGATAGGGCGATAACTAGTAGGATTAGTTAGATCCTTACCAGGCTTGGGAATAGGAATAATAATTGCTTTCCTCCAATCAGAAGGAAAGTCTCCAGAAATCCAGATGTTATTAAAAATATTCAAAAGAACCATCAAAGATGATTCAGGTACATGTTTCAATAACTGATAATGAATTTCATCTGGTCCTACTGAAGTAGCATGGGCTCTACGAAGAGCATCCTGCAATTCCTCCATAGAGAAATGCCTGTTATACACTTCAGCATTTTCAGATGAGGTATAGTTTCATCTGCAATCTCCTTCAAGATGGAAGTGAACAAAGACATGGGATCATCAGCATCAGTAATGGCAAACTGTTGCAGTCGAGTGCTGCACAGATGCTGAAACTGACCCCAATTTGCCTTCGCCAACTTCCACCTTTGAACCCTTTCAAGTGATGGTGGTCCGTCATTCTCCAAAATAATGGGAAAGTGGTCGCTACCACGAAGGTCTGAACCAACTTTCCAGGAGAAATAAAGAAAAAGTGAAGGACTACAAAGGGTTAAGTCTAGAGAAGTGAAAGAACCACTTGCAGAATGAAAATATGTATGACTGTTATCATTAAATAAAAGTAAGTCATTTTTGAGAATTAAGTCTTGTAACTGTTTACCTCTAATATTGACATCCTCGCATCCCCACAAAGTATGGTGACCATTAGAATCACCCATAACAATGAAGGGAGTAGGGAGCTGGTCAAGAAGACCTTGAAAATCCATAGGATTAAACTTAAAATGATTACAAGGTGGCAAGTAAACTGAGCACAAAGTTATAGTTTTATGAGCCGTGACCTTTACAGCCACAGCTTGTAAATTAGTATTTAATTGCACTATACTCTGAGGAATGTTTTCATTTACAAGAATGGAAACACCCCCAGACGCTCTGTTGTCAGTTTCATGATACTTGTGATAGAGGTTAAATCCTCTCATGGTAATATGATCAGTGGCCTTCAAGAAGGTTCCTGAAGGCACACTGCAAGGGGATTAAGTTGTTGAATTAAAAGACTTAATTCATCAAAATTGGGCCTAAGCCCACGGCAGTTCCACTGAATGACTGAATTAGCCATTCGGGGGAAGTACAGGAGTTATCTTTGGCTTATGCGATCTCTGTGAGTGTGGAATATCATCTGGCACTATATCCATTTGATCATCCACATCAGCCAAAGCTTCAAATAGATTATTGGTCGGAATCATCTTTTTTTTCTCGGATTTCTTCAGTCGTCCTGAAGAATCCTTATTGGATTTTTGGGGTTCTTTTCTTGGTTGAGGCTTACTGGGACATGGCAGCCCAGACGATAAGCCTCTAGGTGGATTTTAAGAATCCAGACACCTGGGATGATTTGCAAACCTGTTTAGTAGCAGCTTTTGTCGTCTGCTTTTTAACTTTTTCTATATCAGAAATCTTCTTAAATTTGTCCTCACCATTGGGCCATGTTAAGTCAGTCTGAATGGCTATACTGGTTGTAGATATCTTCACAGCAGCGGCATATGATTTCCTAGCTGCTCGAGGTGTTAATGATTCCACAACATTTCTAGCTTCTGTGAAAGATTTTCAACTTTCACACGTTGTACCTCTTTTTTCCAGTTTCTACCTTGGGCACTCTCGCGAGTACGCAAAATGTTTCCCCTTACAATTGGTACATGCCATATCATTTTGACATGCCTTGCTCTCATGATCAAATTGACCACAACGAGCACATGTCATTCTGTTACGGCATGCGGTGTGTCCATGTCCAAATCTTTGGCATTTGAAGCATCGTAAAGGGTTGGGAATATAGGGTACAACAGGTATTATCAAATAACCTGCTGTGATAGAATCTGGAAGGGTTGGCATATTGAAAGTGAGGATCAAGGTGTTCGTCGCAACCAGTTCATTGTTGCGACGGACCTTAATCCGCTTGACTAATATCACACCTTGTGAGGAGAGATTTTCGCAAATCTCATCCTCATCAACTCCTTCCAAATCCCTAGACCGAATGACTCCTTTAGAGGAATTTAGACTGACGTGAGGAAGATTTCTAGAATGACTCTCTGTTGAGCATTAGACCAACAGCGAGCCATTCCTTAATTTCTTGACACTTTATGAATCGCAAAGGGCGATACTTTCTTCAAGGCCTCATCATCAGAAAACCCGATAACAAGAAACCTTGGCCAGGTTTTTGAAGAAACCACTCTGGATTTCTTGGTAGTCACTGTCGTGGACTCTTCGTCTGAGGATGAAGAGTCCGAAACTTCGGTATGGACCCTTTTCAGGGTCCCATCAATTGGTATTGGATTGATTTTATCCATAGTTTTAAGAAAAACAATTCATCAACTATGCCCCCATCCAACAAGGGGACATGACGCTGCGGATAACCAGCAGACACTCATGCCAGGGATACATGGTTGATATACTCAGGCAAAAGAAAATAAATCACCTGGTTGACCCAAGCCACCGCCAAAAGAGCTACAAATACAAATGGTCAATGAAACAATGTTTGTTCTTGGACAATGTAACAAAACAAAGGTAGTATACTCTCGAGCTTGGCGTGACCAGCCGATTGATCAGGTCGGGCCTCCCTGACCACCCGTCTGGCTGAAATCCAGGCCAAAGTGATGTGTTGTCAGAAAACATACCCGCAGATATGCCCCCAACTCAACCACCAGGATCCCATCATCCAGCATTACGGGATGCACCTCACGACCAACAAGGTGCCTCATACGAGTTGTGCATTTATTGGCCATTCTAGAAAAGAATGTTCACCCCTGCACCACGGTGAGGTTAATGCACGCGCAGGCGTGAACATTAACGGTTAACTATGTACAATGTCGACCGTTCGTGTTCACATAACTGGTTTTGATGTTGGGCATTATTTTGATTTAGTCAATTTATATCAATGAAATGCGAAAGAAACATCACATCGTATTCAATATCGTACTGCAGCAAATAATATATATATATTTTTATTGTTTAACACATTATAACTACGGTTATGACGGGGATCGGCAACAAATAATTAAACAAAATAATTTCATTATCAAAACCTATTGTTGTACAAGAGATAATTTAAGGGTGTTTTAGTCAATAGCCGATGATATGATAAAAATCAATCTGCTCTAATGGCGTCATTAAATAGAACAAACTTTACTTTTTCAAGGGTGTTTAGTAGTCCTCTACCAGCCTAACCGGAGGGGACTATAGGATTTGTCACCAACATCTGTCAGTCTGTCCGCCAGCCATTTCCGAACGAGCAACCATTTTCTTCCCGTTTGAAACTGGATAATGGCAATGTACAGATCGAAAAGACAGACACTGTAAAACTACTTTAGGCGATGCATTTCACTATCTTTTTCAATGTCCTCATTTTGATAAAGAAAGGAAACTATATATCGGTAATTACTTTCGCACTATACCGAATGCCCTCAAATGGAAACAACATTTTACTTCCCTGAAAATATCGGTTATTAAAAAGCTATGCGTTTTTATAAACATTATTAACTCTGTGTTCAAAGATATTTCTGAAACTTAGATATTAAAAAAACGTTATACTGTTGAAATTGCTAGATTATATATTACAGCGTTATGGTTGTCATGTCACTGTATTATATTAGTTTTGCATTTGTTTATTTTACTGCAGCTCCACAACATGTTTGTAAATCACCTCTATGTATCACCGTCTGGTGATCTGAGTGTAAACAAAGTTCTGTTCTGTTCTGTCAGCCTTTTCCTAGACTTTTCTTTGCAATGCATCAATATATTGAGCTGGAAATTTATATATATCATGTTTAGTTACAGTTTCATGACAGAATTATGGTTCTTGAAGATACAAGATATTAGACTATTTGTGAAAAGAACACCCCAGCGTACTGTTTTTCCAGAGGCTGTTATGTGTCAAACATATAAGGCAAATCCCCAAAAATGTTAACCACTAAGCTATCAAGATGGCTCTTGCAATATGGTTGGGTTCGAACAAAGTACCTATCAGCTATGAATATGACGATCTACCCACTAAGCTACTTAGATAGAGCTGGTGATTAAGACACCAACATATCCTCTGGTTGGGTTCGAACTCAGTACCTATCAGTTATGAACATGATGATCTACCCACTAAGCTACTTAGATGGCGCTGTCAATAAAAACGCCCTCTCCCGCCCTGGGTACACCCTCAGACTTTGGGACTCGTTCTTTGAAGACGGATTCTGTACCTTTGTTGGACATAAGCATGGTAAAATATTGTCCTGTCCTGTCCTAAAACGCTCAGACAGCCTATCGCTGGGTTCGAACCAAGTATCTACTGGTTTTGAATCCAGTTATCTATCCAATAGACGGACAAGAATACTCAATAATTACATTAATTAATTGCTATTATAATCGTTGACGTTGTTACACTAACGGTCGATGTAGTAAAATTAGTCGACTGTGTTGACTGTTACTGTAACATTTTAAATTATTACACTAGCGGTCAACATTGCAACTGCTATTGTTCATTGTTACACTAGTGGATAGGTGAACACTAGCGGATCCTACAGAGAAGAGACACTAGATAGAAATTCATAGATACGGCTACTGTGTTGCCAAACGTTCATTCGCCTCTGCATTGTACAAGGCTACCTAGCGGAGAGATACCGCCTATGCACTACAGTTGTGTTATTTATCTCCTGTTTGGTAGATCGGTCTTGGTGGTGTTGCAGTTGAGACATCGGGCACAAATTATGTATTATTTAATTAACGACGCACTCAACACATTATAATGACGGTTATATCGGCGTCGGACATATGGTTATGTCGAGAGAAAAAAACAAACAGTGGTTAGCTGACGGGAATCGATCCTGGATCGACCGCGCATCAGGCGGGCACTGTACCACTGGACTATGCTGCCCGCTACAAAGCTAGTAGGTACTGGTTTTTTTACTATTAGCACTACCAAATCCACCAAAATATACGATAGAAACTTTAAAAAAAAAAAAAAAAAAAGTATTTTCGGCAAACCATAAACTGGATTACCCCATTTGAATTCACCATTGGTTTAAACACTAAATAAACCACTATATATGGAGACTATTTTATTCCAATGGAAAACGAATATATACCAAATTAGTTGTGGAGAGATGATGTTGATGAATGCTTAACGACACCCCAGCACAACAATACATATCGGCTGTTGGGTGTCAGAATTGATAAAAAAGACACACTTTCGTATGACTATTACAACTATGGGATGCTCCAAGTTCATGTACTAGAGCTTGGAGACACGAAAGCGAGTCTGCAAAAATAATATACTTGGATGCATATGAATCCTTAATCTGTTCCAGTACAGACTGATACTAAATCGGGCAATCTCATGGAAATTAATGCGTCTGATGGGAAAAAAAACCTGTAGCACAACCCACGTAATTCCCATCCCGTGATCCGTCTGTGTAAACAGGAATATAAATAAATAAATATGTGCGATATTGCTAGATGTACAAGATCCAATACAATTTTTGGTGGTTTGATACACCAAGGTGGCCAAATAAAATATGAAGGCGTTACCAAAATGTCTGTCAAATCAATGTTGGAAACCGATAAAAGCTGCTTACATTGTGTACAGGATGTTTTGGCATTGATTTAACTGTGTAGCATACTGCAAAGAAAACTTTGCACGTCTAGCACCCACACTAGGTTCGTGTGCATCGACGTACAGGCTCTCCACAGGAGATGTTTTGAAAGCACCAAGACAAAGCCTAAGTCTCTGGTTGTGTATAGGATCTACCATTTTGCAAGTAAGACTTACGTGCTGACCCATACCAGGGTCTAATTGTGTTCGCGGTAGTAGCAAAATAACCATTAAGTTTTTTCACTCTTTCAATTGGCAAGTTCGGCTTGAATAATTCAATGTTAGAACGTCACATTCAGTATTCAATCGAAATTTCATTGACGTCACGTGTATTCGGTAATTTACTTTCATGCAACAATAATTATAAGAGGTCGACTGCCATTGATCGACTGTTTAAATGTTTACACAGAATGAATGCGTAGACATAAATGAACATAGCTTGTGATTGGTTGAATAAATTATGTAACTGTAAGCAGTCTTGTTTCTGACGTTTTTGAGTTCGTAACTACTGTCAAAGATAAATAATTTAGTAGATAGTTGTAACCAGCGCTTATGTCTGCTACGTTTCTGTGAAGCGAGACTCGAACAAAAGTTGACAACTTGTAGTTGACACATATTCGTTTGATCTCCAATGAAGTCTTAGCCTAACCCAATACACAGCAAAACGGTATCCACATATCAAGGCACGTCATCGAAGCGACCAACTAACTACTTAAATAATAATTGTATGGCTTAGTTCTGATTGCTTGTGATATAACTTTGTTATAAAAAAGTCCACTTTAAGAGATTATTGTTGCGCTATCAATGCATACCGTGCTTGACATATATTTACCCTCGGAAACGGGTATAATTCCGATAAATTTCGTATTTGAAACACAATGTCACTAGTGAGTATGAAATAATTATTACTGAAAATAAACCATGTAATTTTGTCATTAGATACTTTTTAAAAAACACAAATAAATAATGAGGTAAAGTACCTACATGTACTCTATAAGCACTGACCTATAAACGGAATACCGTCAATGTATTAATTAATGTTAGACGTTTTGTGACTTAAAGGGACAGTCCCTGGTAACGGCTAGTTGTTAACCATTACGCCATTGTTTTTCGCTAATAAACCCATTTTTTCACAAATAAAATTGCACGTTCCTTACCGTTTATTATTTATAATATACATTTCCATTCACCTGAAGTGTTTTTTGGTAATCCTAGTAATCCTTATCTTTGTAATACAACAAAATACTTTTTATTTTTTTTATTTCTTAAAACGCCACGTGCCTCTGAGAAAAGAAAAAAAAAACGTTTAGCAGATTAGGTCTAATCTATTTTTAGAGGGGATATTTCCATTTCAATGTCACAGCCGTTGGTATACTGCGTGACCGTTATACTTTTGGTTCGGTTTGTTTTCTCGTGCATGGTTCGCGCAGTCAACATCCGATGTGTTGTCGTTCGCTTGTTGTTCATTTGTGAGATGTTTCTTCACAGTTCGTGAACATTTTCATTAACAATAAAGTTCAGACGAGTGAGTAACTCAATACAAAACGTTACACACCCTTAAAACCAATAATCTTGCTAAGT
>JAECMU010025151.1:0-11110 GCA_016106625.1 Dracogyra subfuscus | reverse complement strand
AGAATCGCTGTTTAGCTGGTGTTCAACACAGCAGCCCCGTCTCCAAGCTGTACTATTTTCACACTTACTTTTTCTGCTGCACAAAGCAGAACTGTTGTTTATCCACTAGAAATCCTACTGCAGAGGTCACTGATTATGAGGCTCATGTGTGCATACAAAATGTTTCTTGTGCCTTAAACTAACATTGAAATGTTTGCTCCACCACAAGAGTCCCAGCAGCTTGTGTCGGCAGCCCGTTGGTGGTGGTGGACTTGTGCATGAACACCAGTTGTACTTCTGCCTGAAACAGAATACACAGTAACTAGATAAAATACAGTTCCACTGGTCGTGGCTGCTGCTGTCTCGGTGAGTGCAGCCTGCCTGCAGTTCGCGTCTGCCCGTTCACGTCTGCTACAAAGTGTGGGCAGACGGCAGTTTACGTCTGTTATCCACTCACTTGTGTCTGTGATCAACCCCTCGGCCTAGATTCATCCTAGGCAGGTGATCAGACCAGCCTCAGAGGTCACGTGTCCCAGAAAGCATTTCTCACTGCCAGTTACTTCCTCTTGCTTGTATGACCTCTAGTCCCAGCTATAGATTTGAGGAGTGGGGATACTCAGCCATTGGCGCGGATAATCTTCCACACTTTTCAATTGTTTCACTGCGCCAGCAATGTGGCTGGTGTCTGGCCAGGCCTGGTGAGAGGGGATCTCGTCTACCTGGGATGTGGATGTAAGAAAAGCGAAGGGAGCCGTCCGTCTGGCAGGATAAATGTGCTCTCTGCTCTCTCCTCCTCGTGTCTCGTACCGGAGTACATAGAAGCAAATGTGTTTCCACTGACCTCGTCTTATGGTTGCCATTTGGAAATAAGATTCGTGTTCCCGCTTTTTTTAACTCTTTGCACCCGTTGCGTTTTATGCCTGTGTGACGTTTCAGGTAGGTGTGTGTACTGGAGTGTATGTAATGCAGTGCAGTCCATTGTGTTTGAGTTAAAAATTGTTACTGCGCTCTGATAGTTGGTGTAAACTGTATGTAGAGAGAGAGAGAGAATGACGGTCCGCCATGCTTGTTTGGCGGACTTTAAATTTGTCCTCGCCGTATTGTCTTCCTCATTTTCTGGTCTATCCCAGGTCAGTGGTTGGTGGGGTTTTGCTGTCTTCTATGTTGAACACCTTTACTGTTTAGATAAGCTGGTTCAAGCCCCATTCTGGCTTGAGCATTCCCAGCTAGGAGTCCATCAAGACATGCAGTCGCTGCGTTTTCCCGCCTGAATCGCGTCCCCTTGATTTAGTTGTAGGCAATGCACACAGTCTTTTAGAATGCACCAAGTGAGAGCTAGTATGCAATGATATAAGATTATTTTGACTTTAAACTTTGTCTGAGATTCTTGACATTCTTTGGTGGATGTGGAATGATGAGCTAGCATATCAGGTTGAGGGCGGGAGGTGGATGTTAGGATGGGTGGGCAGGCGGCCAGGCAGCCATACTGCTTTGGCATGCAGGCCATTTTTGTCAGTACATGTTTTTAGTCGTTGATGACGACGATGATTTTTGTGGTGGCGTGTTCTCCCCACACTCTTTTAAGAGATGGGCGAGGTATTATGGGTGGTTTGTGCTTTGTGTGTCTGCTCGTGTGTGAGATGCAGTGTACTGCAGAGTTTGGTGTCCTACTTCTGCTTCTGTGGTGGTGCACCCAACTCACGTTTGGTGATGGCTTTCTGTAATGGCGGACATGACCAGTCACTATGCATGCTGGTGGCAGGTGGGCAGAGTTGCTTGGTGTCTTTGCTTTGTAGTATGTAGTAGCGTGTCTCGTACAGCATTTCTGCGGTCACAAGATGACATGCATGCCTGAATATAAGGAAGAAAAATATCTGCTGCAAGTGTGCAAGTATGACGTCGCGCATGCGCCTCTGACCTGGCAGCAGTGCACTTCATTTTATAAACCGCCAAATTCTCACCAGATACACACAAATGCATGTTTATGGGGTCTGCCGTTTGGCACCCACGGATTGTTGTACCACGATGCCCGATTTGAGGTGCGTGTTTAATGGATACATGTCCAGACGGTGGGTGTAGCTATGCTTTTGAAATTTCTTTCATTTGACTGCTGCACTCTGCTCAAGTGTGTCTTGTTGAAAAGGGTGTCATTCGGTGGTGTGCGTCTGTTGCACATAGACGCAGCATGGCTGAATGAGGTCATGCTGTCTAGAGGTAAGGCGTCTGTCAATATTTTAAATCATAATCCAAACGTTCCTCTGCCGAATATTTTCCTCGCTGTAAAGTATATAAATATTGTTCGTTGGAAAATATGCCTTCATATATTTTTTTTAATTTTATTTCTTTTAAATGGTGTTATCTTTGTCATCCGTACGGATGAGTTTTGGCGCGCGAGGTCATAATCGCCATGATGCATTTTTGATAAGTGCGCGTTTTGTCACATCTTTCTGCGCTTTAGTGCCGACCGACTTCAATAGTTTCTCGACAACTTGCACAGTGTTCCTTATTGAAAATATTACTTTAGTTCTGTTTGTAGTTTGTGTCTAAAATATTCCTACGTTGAACTCACGTCGTATATATTAGATGACATCTCAATTATGAAAGACATCTGTAATTATAAGAGATTTAGTATTGAAAAAAGTTAGAATGTATGTTTTTTAGTCAGACTGAAGTAGTTCGGGTTTGATATGTTTGGTTTATTTGATAAATTCCACACATTTCTTGTACAGTTTTATCACATTCAAGATGGCGACCACATCATGGCATGCCGACAGGTCGACCCATGCGCTGTGCTTACGATGCACAAAAAGAGGGGCAGACTTTGCACTAAACAATGCGATTTACTGCCATCCGTTAATAATTGTAAACGCTAAAGCGAAAATTAAGTATTATATTCTTTTGGTTTAATTTTAATTATAATTTAAAATTATAAATGCTAACATTTAAAAAATTTATTTAAAAATCTGTGATTATATGTTCAGCCAATCGTAAAGCAGTATTGGCGCTCATTTTAATATCACGTGCGCGAAATGTCTTATATGAATATCGTAATGAACATAGCAACAGGTTCGAAGTTTATTTTTCTCTGTAAATATTTTTGTTATTTATACAAAGTAATAGTCTGCAAAATAATTTTAAAGAAAAAACAATTAAATTTTTTTATTGTAATTTATTTTATTATTTATTTATTTATTAATTTAAAATTAAAAAATATATATATTTTCCTTTTATTGCAAAATTTTAACTATGACTGAACTACAATTTAATTTAAAAATATACAAATTTAACTTTAACTTTTATTACATGTTATAAATATTTGTTAATTAATAAGTGAATATTTGGATGACAATTTTATTTTATTTTTTATTCACGAGTGCTTTGGACTTTTATCATTTAAGTGACATTTTAAATTCTTGATACAAATTAATATTTTGTTTCGACCTCAACCAACACAGGTTGAATATTATCATGTTCATAAATATTACTGTTACATAGACACCCACGTTTTAAATATAATAGCACCACTAAGAAATCAGGAGTATATTACACCATCGCCTATCGAGAGAATGTCTGCTACCATAGATAGCTTTATCAGATAGACGGGGCATGACATACCAGTGTTAATTAAAATTAATGAGATATGATGGTGTAGAAGAAAAAGGAACCACCCTCACCCCTACCCCCACCCCCCACCTTTAGAATATCATCCATTGAGTTATTTAGGTTTATCAATATTTTATAATATGGGTACGGTTAAATTATTTACATGCTCATATGCCAGTGGAACTTCAAGCATGTTTTATAATACATTTTACTTGATAAATAGAATAAAAACTAAATAACATATTGCTACCCATTTTCAAAATTGAGTAAGCTTGTCAGGTAATTTACTTTTAAATTAAAAAAGAAAAAGAAGAAAATATTTATTTTATTTTATTTGGGTTTTTTAAATGTGTAATTCCTGGGATTTTTTTAAAGTGAAAAAAAGGAATAAACAAAAATGCCTTCAGAAATAAACAGTATTGCAGCTATTATATATATATAATACCCCTCCCCCCACTCCCACTCCCACCCCAACACCTCCACAAAATAAAATAATAATAAATAAATACTTGAATGTATCAATAAAAGTAGCAAAGTAGATAAATTGTAAAATATTAAAGTTTAAAATTAAAAAATATATTATGTTAAAATACATTTTACTATTGTTATTAATATTGTAATTTTTGGGTGTATATATTAATAAACAATTTATTTGCATAAACATACTTAACAAAAGATATTAATGGTTAACAAAAAATATTAATTAGCATTATGGTTTATAAAAAAAACTATTTAAAAAAAAAAAAAGAAATATAATTTACTCTATACTGAATATATTCCATACTATTTAACATTCAACAAGTTCCGTCCAAAATCATACAACCTTGACATTAATAACTAAATATCATTGGGTAATATATTATTTTGTGTGTGAATATCATTGGGTAATATATTATTTTGTGTGTGAATTGTACTTCCATATTAATCATACTATGTCTATATTTAGCTGCATTAAATGTGTACTGTTAGATTATCTTAATTTTAAATATTTTACATTTAATTTTTACTGTATATTATTTTTATTTAATATGTACATGTAGTGTCAAAATTATCTGTAATGAAAATACCTAATTCTAGTTTTCTAGGTTTAATTTGTACTGTACATTATTTTTATTTAATATGTACATGTTGTTTAAAATTATCATTCCATATTAATTTGTATTAAAAATACCTAAATGTGGTTTTCTGCATTTAATTTATACTGTAAAACAGTCTAATTCTATATATATAATTTTACTGTAAAATTGTGTAATTCTCGTTGTCTACAATTAAAGGGACATTCCCGACTTTGTTGCATTGTAAGATATTTCCGACTAATAAAATATTTCTACGATTAAACTTACATATTAAATATAGTTCCTTGTTTAAAATATCATTGTCTGTATATTCAATATGTTTCTGGTCATCTTAATATTTGTAAGGAGCACAAACTGGATTTCGTCTTCAAATAATTTTGTACGTACGAAAAAACTATTTTTTAGGGAATAAAATGAAAATTAACCTAATACAAATATTAGAACAATCAGAAACACGTTTAATATAGAACCACTAATATTCTAAACAAGAAAATATATTTAATACGTAAGTTTAATCGTAGAACTATTTTATTAGTCAATAACATCTTAAAATATTGCAGCAAACTCAGGAATATCCCTTTAATTTATACAGTCAAAAATAATAATGCTATGGTATTCTTTTTGTCTGGGTTAGATGCATTTAATTTGTAATCTAATATTAATAACTGCACAGCAGCCATGGTATATGTAACTTCCCCACCCCCCCCCACCTTTTGGCACCTTTCTATGCCACTGCTTAGCATAATATTAGTTTGAAACATGTGATATATTTTTTTATTGTTAATAGAATGATTCACTTTCAGTTTTGTGGGTTTTTTTTAAATGTACTCAAATGTTTATAACATTTTAATAATGTTAACAATGTCTCGTTTCAGGTGGAAATCACAATGTCTTACCATGGATACTTTCAAGTATCTGAAATCAATTCGCTTTCCAAAATGGCTGCTTGCAGATGGCCGACTTAGGTAAGATTGTGTTTTTTACTGCATTGTTTTTGAATGGAATCTTCAACTCTTCCATGTTAAAAAAGAAGAAAAAAAGAAGATGAACCCTCTTCCCCCCCCCAATTTTTTTTAATAAAACATAACCCCCCCCACCTCCACGTTTGTTTAATACAAATTATTTTTAATAATTATACACATTGCTTAAAACATCAGATTGACAGAAAGATCCAGTCATTTTCAACACATATACATGACTAAACATGTTTGATAAATTAACGGAACATTTTTATGCCATTTCAAATAGTTAAAACCTTTGTTCTTAAATGGAAGCCATTATTATAATTATGAAATGATTTAGTTCAAATTTAAGCAGACAGATAAAAAGTTAACTTAGAAGAACAATGTACAACTCTTTTCTTTCTTTTTTTCATTTTTTTTTCTCTCTGACAGGTATCAGAAGAATATATTAATGTCAATTTGTTTCATTTCAAAATTTAATTATTAATAATAATGGGCTGTAAAAATCAATAAGAGTTGTAAATGAACCAAAAAGATATTTTTTCCTGTGTACAGTCTTCTATTTTTTTCTTCCGCGGATTAAGTTCAATGCACATGTATTAGCACAAGAAACGAAAAACTCTATGCAAAGTCTTGATAGCTTAAAGTTGGGTTTTCTTTCTATCATATAGATAAATGTATTAATAGTATTATTGTGTAACAAATTAATTAATAAATACTCTGGCGTAGAAGGTGGGAGGGGGGCAAGGTGGGCATGTGCCCCTCGCCACTTTTTAGATATTTTGCTTTATATTTACTTTCTACTTTATATTTACTTAATAAACGCCACTGAAATACTTGGAATTTTTTATAATAAAGTCTGGGACTGAGTTTGTCAACCCTATTTTTTGTTAAATAAAATAAAACCTAACAAAAAACAGTAACAAATTGCTTCCATAATATTATATTTAATAAAGAAAAGGAAAGGAGAAAAGTATTGTAAAAATACTTAAATAAATAAAAACCTGGATGTTCATTAGTGAAGTGTGGGTGGCAGTTTGCTTCCATTTTTAAAGACTTAGAAGATTCATAACTAATTTTCAAAGAGAAGTTCAGTAATGAATATGAAGTAGAAAAATCAACAAGAAATAAACAGAATTAACATTTAAACAAAAAGACACAAAAATGCATCTTTTAAAACACAAAAATAAAAATATGCAGACATCTAACTAAAATACAGAATAAATAAACAATCTTGTCTAATTAAGATTAATAAGTAACCATAACTTGGGAAGAATTGACAAGCTTGTTGACAAAGACTAAATGAATGAATGAAAAAGATAAAGATAAAAGATAAAAACTTTATTGCATATAATTTTTATAGACATTCCACATTTGGATCTGGATGCAAAACATATTCATAAACAAGACACAAACAAACATCATACTATTCTAATGACTAAATAAGGATTAATTATGGGTAATATATATATATAATTGTGAACAAATTTGCATACCGCACCAGCACAGGCTGGACTTTTGTTTGAATGAATAATAAAATATTTAACAACACCCCAGCACCAAAATACACAAAGATGTGACCTAGTTAATAGTTGCTTAAAGTAGGAAAAAACTAAAAACAACTAAACATATTGTTTTGAAGTAATATTATTTTGAAAGATTTAATATCCTGCAAAGTTTATATTTAACAGACAGACATGCAATTTTCTATCCTCCTAAGGCTCACAGTAAAATATTAATGTTATGACTACATTCTTAGCATACATAATTTAGTATGTCAGTATTTGTTTTAGTCTTTTCCTGCATGTTCCTACCAAATTTAAATTAAAATACAACTTGGTGTAGGGAACACATATTTGGATGGCAAACATCATCATTCGTGTTGCAAACAGTGAGCCAGAAACCATATCAAGGGAGACAATTCGCTACTCTTCACGGTTCTTACATAACATTACCTAATTTTCTTTGGCTGAAGAGTGATAACATCTGTCTCTCCTTTCTCTGTGTTACATCAGTTGTCTCACCTTGAATGACCAGTCTCTTTTGAGGACAATGTCTGACCAACTGACCACCAGCCAAGGTCAACTGTAAGGTCACATGAGGCACTCATTGGGTTTGAGAAAACAAAAGTGTTTACTCAAAATTATTTTTTGTGTGTTTTCTTTATGTTAAGTTAGTAAAGCCAAATTTAAACCAAAAGGATATGTTTTTAATAAAAAATAAAAGTATGGATATAAAATTGTTTATTTATAAATATTAGAAATTAATTACATTTTTTCAATTACATTTTTGTTAGTGGTACAAAATGGCCTCTCTGTCTCTCACCAGCCAAACTGTTTACAAATTAGATAATATCAACTAATATTAGCTTACTAATGTTTTAATAATAATAAAATAAGTATCTTTATTTATTTTATATACATGTACTTCCATGTAATTTCCACTGACGTTTTTTTAATGTAACATTTTCTATTAAATGTCTCAAACAGTAGATTCAATTTTAATTTACAAAGGTTTTTGTTTAGTTTATCTTTTGCCTAAATGTAATTAAAGTTTTATAATTAAAAATATTTTTGTGTAGTAATTTGTTTTATTTATTGAACCAAAATTAATATTCACAATTAAAAGCAAAAGTCTTTTATAAGAAATATTTATCAAACAAAACTTCATTACTATTTTGTTTTGAAAATAAGTAAATACAATCATGTTGCTGAAACTGTTTTTGAAGAAATTAAAATTAATATTCACAATTAAAAACATAAGTCATTTATAAGAAATATTTATCAAACAAAACTTTATTACTATTTTGTTTTGAAAATAAGTAAATACAATTATGTTACAGAAAACTGTTTTTGAAGAAATTAAATAATTATTTACCCTTCTTTTTATTAGCAATTTTCTACCCTCTTCTTCTTTTGAAACTAAAACCGGATCCAAACTACTTTTTCCCCTTGAATTCCTCAAAATTATGGTAATGGTTTTTTAACTATATTTTACAATAATAACTTACGAAAACCAATTATCACATTTGGTGGTTGAAGAGTTAGTTTGATTATTAACATGTTTGTGACCATTATTCAGTATACCAAATGTCTTTTAAAATGGTATGCGGAGTTTTAATGTGGCATATGTTTGGGCACCTGCTTTTTAAATCTAGAATATTACATTATTGGCAATTAAATACCATTTATCTTACAAATTGTTTCAAACCTATCTTAAGTGAGTTACATACATTTTTAAATAATTACTTTTCAAGATAAATTATGTCTGGAAGACATGAATGTAGTGTTGTGTTTCTTACATGTGCTAAAAAACCCAACAGAATGTTAACAACTATGAAAAATTGCTCTCCTACCTTTACTTTTCGTTAGGTTTTACTTGTATTTTGTTCAGACAAAAATCTAGGAAAAACCATTACAATGACACAGATTCCACATACTAAATGATAATCATGTCACCTATATCGACTTCGCTGAGATCGCATAGGGCAAAAAGCATGTAATTTTGTGCCAGCTGCCATTTTGACTTTTTATGGAATATTCTTCGAGAGGGGTGAAAGGATTTAGCAATGTAATACTAGCATATTATCATATAAAAGCAAACGTGATGACGTCATATTAATTTTTTAAATTATTATTTGTTTGTTCAAATATACCACTAAAAATCATTGATTTTATATTGATTATGTCACGTATTTTGGAGGCTTTCACCCCTCTAGAAGAATATTCCATAAAAAAGCAAAATGGCTGAAAAATGCATATATTTTGCCCTATTCTATCTCAGGAAAGTCGATTCTGGCAACATCGTTACAGTCTCATATGTGGAAGCTGTGTCACTGCAGTGGGTTTTTCTACATTTCTGTCTGGATTTTTTTTAAACGACCTCATTTGGTAAATTCTGTAACACCATTTTCTCTAGCTGCTTCTGTGTCCATTTTTATGGATCACTTAGTTATATTGGAAGGAATTGTCCGCATTGTGTTTAATTTATATCTTTTTAATGTGAATGAAGGGAACATGTCTAACATTTATGCTATCGAGGGAACCGTTTAATTTTCGCCATCAGCTGTAGTAGAAAGCTTACAAATAAGTTTCAGCCATGAAGTTTCCTACATTTCTTTGGCCACCAACCGAGTCTCATGTCATGATTAGAGAAGAAGTTTTTTCATGATTTTGTTTGTTTTAAATCAATGCGTATACATGTCTACTCTGCTATAGCATTTTCCATTAATTTATCTTATACATTTTTTTATTATTATTTTTTTATCTTTCACATGTCTTTCCTTCCAAATATCTAAATATGCTTGTCTGAATAATTCGGATTGTTGCACAAAAGTAGTGCTAGGCGGGGGTGTGGGGGTATTAGGCTTCGCTTAATTTTTTTCGGTTCATCAAAGTATGAAACAAAATGTAAGCACCTATGGACCAATCAGATTGTCGTAAAGTGTATAGACGCAAAGAAAATTTAATTATTATATTTTATTGTTAAATGATAGTCTATATATAAATTTTGATAATACTATAAACGTTTTTACTCTGTTCTAGAAACAGTGGCAATGGTTATTGTTATTATATGTTAAAAATTACAGTTGTTACATATATCATAATCTTTCAGCTGAAATGTGTAGACAGTATTCTTGTAACCAATCACTATTATTTTGTTGGTTTGTTGGTTTGTTTAACGACGCACTCAACACATTTTAATTACGGTTATATCGGCGTCGGACATATGGTTATGTCGAGAAAAAAACCCAGTGGTCAGCTGACGGGGATCGATCCTAGACCGACCGCGCATCAGGCGGGCACTGTACCACTGGGCCACGCTGCCCGCTCAATCACTATTAAAAATTTGTATCATTCTACCCAGTGCACCACAACTGGTATATCAAAGGCCGTGGTATGTGCTATCCTGTCTGTGGGATGGTGCATATAAAAGATACCTTGCTACTAAAGGAACAATGTAGTGGGTTTACTCTCTAACACTATGACCAAATGTTTGACATCCGATGATTAATAAATCAATGTTCTCTAGTGGTGTCGTTAAACAAAATAAACTTCAGCACGCCAGTAAAAGACTGGTCCCTGCTGTTCTGACCAGTGAACTCTTTGTGGCAGGCTGTCCTTCATGGCTACTGGGTTGTTGACTGACCCAACACTGACCCATTGCCCGACTGACCACATGGCCTTGTGGTATTGATTATATCAGCAGACAGCTGCACCCTGGGCTGGCAGACAACAGGTGGACTGTATGGTGGGTCAGTGGAGGTCAGGCCAGGCAGTGACCCATCATTGCTGCTCCCTTGGTGCATGTCCACTGTAGTGGACATTGGCATTGTTTGTTACCATATAGGCAGAAACCTGGTCAAGGCTGCTTTCCTCTGTCTAGGTCCCTGTCTATCTTTATGTGTTTACATGTCTGTCTGTCTGTCACTCTGTCAGTCTGTCTGTCTGCCCCCTCCCTCCCTCTCTCTCTCTCCCTCCCTCCCTCTCT
>JAECMU010025131.1:0-17595 GCA_016106625.1 Dracogyra subfuscus | reverse complement strand
GTTATCCAAGCAATTATAATTAATTTTCATACATGTAAGCCAACCTGAGTTACACTATTGTTAAATATTGCTCATCAGTGATGAGACTTCCAAGATGGTTTTTTTTTCTTCATTTTATTAAATGTGCTGTCAGAATTAAAACTGTTCCAGTGTATTTGTAATTTTGCTTTGGAATTTCATCAATAAACAGCAATAATTAATGAAGTTGTGTTTTTATTAATCTGCATAAGACCTGCTTTCCATTAGCGCAGTACTGCACATGATATATAGTGCATTTACACACGCAGAAATGTGCATTTCCATTTGTATATAGAAATGCATATATTAAAAAGGTACAGTATCCTTTGCTCCACTTCTAGTTTAATAAAGTGTGTGGTATGTACTATCCTGCAAGTGGGATACTGCATTTAAAAAGATCTGTTGCTACGGATTGGAATAAGCATAGCAATCCAAAAGCCATGCCAGACTTCACCATGAAGACTTCTTGGATAAACAATGTACAACATTTGATTCAATGTCGGTTTTAACAGTAGTTTTCTGTGGACCTTTATTCTAATAGAGACTTATTTTTAAGTCACACTTAACATTTTTGCATACATCAGTCCTTAATATTTGAAGTAGGACTCTGGAATATCTTTCTATAGCCATTTTACCCAGAGTAATCCAAAGATTACCAGCAATAGTCAATCTTCGTTGCTGAAAGGGATGGTAGTGTTCTGATGCTAGTGGTCAAAGGATCAAACCATCTAAGCTGTGTGCCACGACTGGTATTTCAAAGGCTGTTTTTCACAACTGGTATGTCAAAGGCTGTGTGCCATGACTGGTATTTCAAAGGCTGTTTTTCACGACTGGTATGTCAAAGGCTGTGTGCCACGACTGGTATGTCAAAGGCTGTTTGCCACGACTGGTATGTCAAAGGCTGTGTGCTATGACTGGTATGTCAAAGGCTGTGTGCCACGACTGGTATGTCAAAGGCTGTGTGCCACGACTGGTATGTCAAAGGCTGTTTGCCACGACTGGCATGTCAAAGGCTGTGTGCTACAACTGGTATGTCAAAGGCTGTTTGCCACGACTGGTATGTCAAAGGCTGTTTGCCACGACTGGCATGTCAAAGGCTGTGTGCCACGACTGGTATGTCAAAGGCTGTTTGCCACGACTGGTATGTCAAAGGCTGTGTGCTACAACTGGTATGTCAAAGGCCTTGTGCTACGACTGGTATGTCAAAGGCTGTTTGCCATGACTGGCATGTCAAAGGCTGTGTGCCACGACTGGCATGTCAAAGGCTGTGTGCCACAACTGGTATGTCAAAGGCTGTGTGCCACGACTGGTTGGTATGTCAACGGCTGTTTGCCATGACTGGTATGTTAAAGGCTGTGTGCCACGACTGGTTGGTACGTCAACGGCTGTTTGCCACGACTGGTATGTTAAAGGCTGTGTGCCACGACGCCTATGTCAAAGGCTGTGTGCCACAACTGCTATGTGAACAGCCATGTTAAATTAATGTACTCTTTTAGCTGTCTGTGGGACAGTACATTATATATATAGATAGATAGATAGATAGATAGATAGATAGATATATGACCTTTGCAGCTGATAAAACAGCAGCAAGTTTCAAAGTACTCAAGTACCATTACACAAAACCAGAGGACTTTTCTTCTTTTTTTGTCCTGAAATTGCACAACATAAAAAAAACGTAACCACTGACAATTCTTTTGTTTTAATTCTGGTTGGGGAAACATGTGATAACAATGATATAAACAACTGATATATGATTTATGATCTAAAATGGAAAAAAAAAGAGGAATAATTTGGTCATTATGTGAAATCTGTAGAAATAACTGGGTGTTCAATACATTTCATGTTAACACAAGTATCAAAATTCTGTCATATTTTACAATCACTTGTATATGCTTGAGGAATATTCCAGAAATATCAACCAACACCATTATTATTTTTTTGCAATCCGAAGTTAACAAATATATTTTAATGCAAAATAATTTCCTTTTATTTTATAGGTTTATGGGCTTTGGAAACAAATTTCCTTTTTGTGATTATTGCTGGAATAGTTTTGTTAAGAAAAATCCTATATATTTTTAACATTTCAACATTCTTGGTAATAAAGCTGATGTTAAAATATCTAAAAATTAGTATTACACAAGTGCAGGATGTGAAGATGATCCAGTACCAAAGTCAGAAATAAATGTTTCTCTTGAACCTGTTGTAACTGGGAAAGATTTTAACAATTTAAAATTAAAAAACATTAAAAACTTCAATTTAAAAGGAATAATGCGAACATGTAACCAATCACAGGCCTTATGAATGATGTGAAAGCATCTAGTTATAATAAAAGCACTGTAACGTAATTTTCACAAAATGCTAAAAGAGAAATGAAATATGTATTAAATATAAGGCTTCCATGGTTTGACCTACCCGGTATATGAAAATAAAGATGGCAATGAAAGGTTAATGGGGAATCTTTTTTTTTTGGTACAGTTGTAGCTGTTATACGTTTGTGTAGATTGTTTTTTGGAACAGTTGTAGCTATATTATACATCTGTGTAAACCGTTGCTCTTTTTAATAGTTGTAGCTATGTTATACATCTGTGTATATTGTTTCTTGGAACAGTTGTAGCTACGTTATAGTGGTATGTATCTGTGTAGATTATTTCTTGGAACAGTTTAACTGTTATACATTTGTGTAGATTATTTCTTGGAACAGTTGTAGCTGTGTTATACATCTGTGTAGATTGTTTTGCAGGGCTAGCTCTGCCATTTGCCTTATTTGCCAACTGAGAATTTTATGAACAATTGGCAAATTTTATTCTGATTTGGCGAACAAATTTCATGTACAAATTTTTGGAAAATAACAGTGATTTAACATTTCTAAAGATGATTTGGCAAACTCTTTTGCTCATCCAGGGCTAGCCCTGGTTTTATGACATTTAAAAAATGCTTTGCAGTCAATAAAAAAACAAAACATTCATGTACAGGGATAAAAATGGCACTAGACAAAAAGAATTACGAATTTAAACAACTTTTCATTGTTTTCGAAAGTATAGAGAAAATATGAGATTTCCATCAAAGGGTAGGTTAGTGCTAAAAGCTGTAATTCCTGGAAAAGAACACTAAGCACTTTTCATTTCTGTATATATACATGTACATTGCCAAATAAGAGAGAATAGATCTAATAAAAAATACTAACACATTAGAAGGCCTGTAATTGTGCTATAACAATTATTGTAAAACCACTTCTTTTTTTGTAATAAATTGTCTTAAAGAGAAACTATTCACTTTTATCACATGGTAAGAGCCATCAGTTAATCTACACTGCTGGATCTGTTAAAAGTGCACCATGTAAAACAGCCATCTGCCTATAAGGAGTGCTTCAACTATATCCCAACGGTATACAAATGCATCTTACCTATATATATAATAATAATAAAAGGCTACTGTGACCTTTCATAGACAGATTTGTACTGTACAAAGAATTACAAAAATACGGGACAGTGCTCACAATATTCATACTGTTATGTGACACACTGACGTAATGTATTCAAATCACTGGGGGTTCACATCAACATGTTACAACTTGTCACTGTCAATTGCTTCAATGGTATTTCAATGAACTAAAATATCCACTTCAAGTTAAAAATGAAAAACTATGTCGCCATTTAATATAATGTCATATACATGTACATTAATATATATAAGTTATATCTTTAAAATATACAATTTATTACACAGAAGAATTAATACAAAACTAACAAAACAGATGGTGAGCATTTGTACATTATTTGATAAAATAATTTCTTCTATACATATGAATTTGGATAAACAACAACAAAATAAGATGTTTTTAGTACTGGTGACAGCGTTATTTGATATGAACACACAGGCATGGGCAATGTTCCAACAGACTTTGCCTCTCACACAATACAAACCTAAATACATTTTAAAGTAATGATGAGACAGGGCCACTTATTAAGGCGAAAATGACTTTAAAATAATTCCGAATAATCTATAAACAAGCATAATGTAACAAATATTAAGACATTACTGGTAATTCCATTGCTCAATGTATTATTTATTTACCTTTTTATTTTACAATATTAGTTATAAATGAAATTATGTAAATGACAAGTGTTTTTAAAATTTAATCTAAAACCAAATGTAAATTTTAGTCGAGACTCAACTACATGTACACATATTGTGCCTTTTTATTTGTCTATAACGTAAGTTTCTAAAAAAAAAAGAAGAAAAAAAAGGATACTCAAGTGGCCAGTAAATTCATATTCAGTGCTTGTTTCAAAACTTTATAATGTACTCTCTCTTTTTTAATTATTGGATAAATTGTCAAAGTGTGAATTGCAATTTACATTTATAAATAGTATTCCACAATTCTGATTGATAGTAATCTTCTTTCGTTTCCTCACATGATAGCCTACATGTAATTCTTTATTTGTTGTTGGCTACATGTGGGAGTGGAGATAGGATTTCTTGTTTTATGCTTTATTAATTACCATCATGTTGACATTACTGATGAAACTGAGCCGTTTTGCACATATACCCTTTTAGACAGTCATTTGCAGAAGAAAAAAGCCTTCATTAAAGCTACATGTAGATAACATATTCAAATGCTTTTGGCATGTGCTTAATGCATCTTATTCTTTTCAATTTTATATCTTTTGACAGAGGAAATGATCTTTATATCTCTATTTTACTGTTATGCCATGTCGTTAACAAAATGGTAGTAGATGCATTCAATTAAAGCAATAAGTAGCCAAACAAAAGCAGTAAATTTCCTTACAAAGCAACTAGGGAATAATGTTTCATAAATGTTTATGGAACTTCAGTAAAGTATTTTTAGTTACAGTAAATTAAAATTTTGAAAAATCCATTGGTTTTCAACAATGTTATTGTAATAAATGTGACTCATATAAATGTACATTTGTAATTTGTTAATGTAAAGAAGGGAAAAAAAGAAGACAAACCCCCCCCCCCCAACATCCCAACAATTAGTAATCAGAAAAAGTCAAATACATGAACAGAAATCTATCACATTAAATTTCAAAGGACAACTACAACTGAATTCCAAACTTTATATATTAATCTTCAAACACTAGATGTAAATTATAAACTGTATATACATTTTGTCAGCCTTACAAATATCATCACAGGTGCAGTACTAACTGAAGGGGGAAAAAACCTGTGTTTACAAATTGGTTTAATATATAAAATTAAAAATCAATAGCAAAACAGAAAATTTGAATAATTTCATTAAATGTTTTATTCACTGGTCATATTTTATATATCTACAAGTAGCAGTAATTAATTTGTTACAACAAGTTTAGTTGCTTTAAGTCCAAAGGGATAAAACAAAAATTCAAAACACCATTCTATTAGGTCTTTTAAATTGAATATTTGAATATCCCTTTGGTATTCAAGGCACTAAACCCAATTATTAAGCAGTGTAAAATAGTTTCACCTGTTAAAGGGTTATTACTGTAACTTAAATTATAAAATGACTTTGGTAAATTTATCATTTCTAATTGTCCTAGTGTTTGTAGTAGTTCAATACATATTTTAAATGGGAAACAGAAAAGATACATATATAGGGAAATAGGGTTAGTAATTAAATTATTTTCTACAAGTATAATATTATTTATTTTCTCCATTTTTAAAATTCAAAGAAACATTAACAGTAATAAAATAAATTAAAACTAGGCAGGATTATAAAATAAAACAGTAAAGTCATTACCAGTTAAAAGCAAATTCATTGTCATCAAATTTAAGCTGGTGACAAAGGAATAATTATGTCATGAAATACATAAAGGTTTACAGTTGTGGTTCATTTATTACTCTCTTAATATTTTAATATATCATGCTAAACATACCATACTTCTGGGTACTTTACAAATCTCTCATCTCAAACGAGGAAGCAAAATAGTGAAGATTATGCTAAAACGTCAAACACTGAAGTAAGCAAATGAGTTAGTAGTTTACTATGATTTGTACAATATTGACACCTACATATTCCTTACAATTGATTCATGGTTACACAAAAACAAGAAAACTTACAGCACATGCTTAGAATAGGATTGTTAAGGAACCTACTTGTGCATCCAGTTACTTCAATTTTCTCGAAGTGTTTTTTAAAAATGTATTTTTGTACCTTTTCGCAGTGTAATACTTTCAAAATATTTTTTTTGAAACTTCAGTTTTTAAACAAATTATGTATTTCCAAATGTAAAAACTAAATAATAGTCAAATCTGAAAATGTCTTTTGGGCGACACCCACTGTACATAATCCAAATCTATATGTGCTACTTAACACCCAGGAACAAGATATCCATCTGATGCAGTGAATAATCTCCATTTAAAAAAAATTAATCTTTCTGCTAGAATTTTACTAGTGGCATTATATATATATATATATATTATTATTATATCACGTACTAACAAATGTACAGAGTATATAAGTGCACTGCATTAATAAGCCTGGACATTTATATATTGAAAATATATTACGTTTCTCCTTCAGCAAAGGTTCTGGGAAACTACAAAAACATTTGATTTGTGAAGGGTGTATTCAAATGTCCACAATTTTATGCCTGTTTGCATGCTATAACAAATTAGTGACGAGATATATACTGTTAAATTTCTGTTTTATAAAAAAAATCTTCGTGGACAAGAAATGATTTTCATATACAACTTTTAAGGAGAAATTTTCATAAATGATTCTACAAAATGAACTAGGATTTACTCAATGAACCATAAGACAATTTACTAATAAAGCCAATGTAATTTTTCCTCAACTAAAATTCACACAGAGTAATGTATACTAGGTCCTAGCTAGATCCTTTACATTCATTGGCAGGCATTTATAATGACACTCAAGGTTTCAGAATATGCAAATTGTTGGATATTTTACAAGATGCATTTACATGTACAATCTAGTTCTGTTAACTGTTTCACCACCCCACCCCCACCCACCCCCGTCATGCATGCAAAGTTCTGCTGTCTGATTATATAGCATATATTACCTAGTTATAATCATCAGTTCTACTTACTAACAGTTTGATGAAACATAACAATCATATTAAAAGGTAACTATTGTAGGTTTGTAGTTAAGTCTTGCATCACTCAATATCACCCCCACGGGCCACATTCCCCTTAAAATTAAATGTTCATCAAAATACTGCACTATTATTGATAACAATAAAGCCCCATCCCAACACTGTAAGCTAACTGAAGTTGATCAGTTATTTGCTAAATGTACTGCATACTAAAAAGCATAGCTTTATATCATTGGTAACAAAGAAGGATATCACTTAGCAGATTAACAAAAAGCACTGCTGAAAGGCAAACATGCACCAATGTGTAATATAACTCAAAGTTTCACCAGTTCAGATAATCAGTCAGAGGTGTTGAATACATTGTCAGAAACACCCACACTAATTTGGACATTTAGTTGGATGTTTTGAATACATTAAAGCCACAAATACCCACATTGATTTTGTTTTAGCCTCAAGAATTGGAGATGAAATTATGATCAAAGTTTGTTAGAGAATATTTGAAAACAACCTACACGTACTTTGTGTTAGGGGTAAATCAACCCTTTTTGTTTGTTTGTTGTTTTAAAAACGGAATGCTTGTCCTTACCCCATTCCCCCTCCCACCCAGCATATGGTTATACATTTGAGAAGGGCACGAAAGGCTTTTTATTTGCTGAGAGCACATCAAGTCTTTTTAGTGCAGTAATATTAATAATATTAATAATTAATTAATAATAGCTGGTAAAGAGTTGTACATATTCAAAAATGCATTTCATGTTCTAATTACAGTTCAACATTCGATCAATTTTGAGGTGAAATATTATGAATATGGCATCAACACCCTTGACTGATTTTCTTTAACCATAGATGCGCACATACACGTATTATAGCGTTATTGTTTTATGCACTGTCAAGGCAGCTACTGAAAGAAGCACACATTAGCCCAGCCGAATCATCACAGAGATGTGCACTATAAAACAGTTTCTGTCTAAAAGGTGGAATCCTATATCCATCCATGTGAATAAATGAGCTGTGATCACAGGGTACTCCTTAACACGTAGTAACCATAGTTGGAAAATAACACAGTTTTGTCCATGCTCTCGGTTGAAGAGTTACTATACAAAAATCATAGTTTGTGCACAACACATTTGTGTATGTACTTTGTACAGGAGTCCACATGTAAAATGCAGGTGATGATAAAAAAAAAAAAGGCTTGGTTAAAATGGATTACATTCACAAAAAAGTCTGTTTCAATCAACTTCACTTAAAACTGTTGATAAAAAATAAATATTACCATTGTCTTTAAGGAAACACTTTTCTGTGGTAAATTTCCAGTCAAGTATATAATTTCCTGGTTTCCATTTTAAAATGAACATAAAACAATGACAGAAAGGCATCTCAATCACTCACTCCATAACTGCCCATACATTGTGTGATTAAAACAGGGTAATCCAACTTGAAGAATATCCAATAAAACAACTGTTTTTCGATACCTATATAAAATCTTTCTTTTATAACTGCACTTCGAACTGTTTAACGGTCTTTGAACCAAATGGATTTGGGTTTTGTTTATTTGCTGCTTTTGCCGCCCATGCCACATCAAACGGATCAACACCAGGAGCCGATGGGCTTGTCACACTTCCAGAACCCGACCTACTACTGTTCCAATTGTTATTGTTAGTTTTATCTCCTAAACTCCCATTATGTTGAAAACTTCTTTGACTTGCCAACTGTAGTAATGTAGGATTTCTACTCCTCTGTTCCTGCCAGCTTGATGTGGCTAGCTGTCCACTGTCCACGGAATGACTGCGTAGGTTGTGAAGAGCCACGGGTCGCGTGGAAGCCAGATTCTGTTGGTAAACAGCGTGCTCAGAGGCAATGCGATGCGAAGGCAAACCGTTCACGGCAGACGTCTGAACAGTAGACGTATGTACGACAGACGGGTTATACAGAGTTTGTTGTGTTGGAGGCATGGCAAATGGGTTTGTTGAAGTGGCTACAGGAGGCTGGTCTCCCCACTGATTTGATGACATTGCCCATGGATTGGTGGCGGGCTGAGGTGGATGGGAAGGAAAGCCTAGAAAAAGAAAAAAAAATCAATAAACAAGTCCTAAAGCAGTTTTTCCCGCCCACCCTCACACAGAATGAACACACACAAAATGTTTTCAAGAGTTAATTTTTATTGAAATAATCTTGCTGAAGCTCGTGAAACCTGAATTACTTTCATCTTGAAAAATAAACACAAAACCTAAATTGATTGGTTTAACAAATAAAAAGTAAGTCCATTAGTTAATTAAGATTAGTAGAGATTTCAAGAAGTGTTCTCTTTCAGTAGCAAGATCTAACTGGCTGGTAAATACTTTCCCAGAGGAATGATATGTTGTAGATTGAACCACTAAGTGGACTCAGACTGAACTGGATCAGTGTTGGCATGGCCTGTGGTAAAGTGCATATAGCATATAAAAGACCTATTCCTACTAATTAAAATGAACAGCCTAGAGCAGTAGATTTTTCTTTTCTCTAAATCTTCACACTCATTTTGAGTCATTTTGCTAGTTTGAAAAAGAATAACCCACACATTAGCCATAGATATTTTCATCAGCAAGTGGTTTTACAACTTTCACCCACTGATCAAGCAACATGCTGAAAAGTTATTAAACTGAACATTCAATTTCTTTTTCTAAACTTGTAAGGCCCAAAACACCAAAGCTGGGTATGACAAAGTTATCATGTCTGATGTATTTTGACATTTGTAACTGTGACTAGTTTTCAATATACATCTTTATCATATAATATCTTGCATTTTTAGTGCAATAAAGAATTTAAGAATTTGATAACTTTGCAAATTAGATGTAAATTAGTCGAGGTCTCAGCACTAGGTTTATTGACATTTAAGCAAACCTACTTTGGTGACACTCCATGATTGATGTATGCATTCATAGTCATCAAATACAAATATTTCAATGGCAATTTGACACTGAAAGCTGACCAGCATTCACAAAACAAAAAACTTTAGGCATAACTTTATTTTGATGTAAGGACATCCAAAATGACATCATTCGAGTTTGACATTATTTCCATTAAAAATATACCATGCCACATATTCTTACGTCATTTGAATATCTAGCAATGGCAGACTGGAATTAAAGTTGCATGTACAGTTTACAAAAACATGTTGTATTAAGCTTGAGAAATTATATGATAAAGAGATAGTACAGACATGTTATGTCACATTCGATTCAGTACATTTCATTTTCAACTGATACCATACTCTCCAGACCCAGACCTAGCTTCGGTGTGTTTTTGGACCAACCTAGAAAGCCATTATGTTCACCTTGAGCCGCAGGTAACGTGTGCTGTCGTATTAATTGTGGCTGCACAGGACCTGTCTGGAATGGTGGCAGTGAGTTCTGGTGGGAGAGACTACCGTGCGGGGCACTGGCAAACGGGTCTTCTGTGGAGAGAGCCGACAAGCCCTGGGTTAGTTGCTGACACATCTGAGCAATCGAGTCCTCTTGTTCCTCAGGAGATATCTCGTGTATCGTACCACCCACAGCTGCTGCCAACATAAAGATGCTACTTAACAGTGTGGTAAAAGACAAATCAATCAGAGAATCCATATCTATATTCCGTCTCATTATTCTAGTAAACAATTTTTTTTAAATAATTTCAGTTTGATTTGATGTCAGACGAAAATTAAAAAGTGTTTTAAAAGTAACTAAAAACCCACTATTTTTGCATGCAATCAATTGACTCATAAAGAAATAATTTGTAGTAATTTCATAGTATAAAAAAAGTGTTCCCTGTTGGACAGACTACAGACTAATACACTTGCCAACTTTCTGCTATTATATGGTTTACTCATTTCTGATTGAAAAACTTAATATTATCTTGTGATAAAAATGTAGACAATATGAAAAATAGGATGTCATTATGAAAAACGGATCATAATGAAGTCGGACAAAACCAATTTAAGTGTATTTGAAAAATGTATTGATGTACAGTAGTCAGAAATTTAGTATAAAATTGCTTTGTTGTGTTATTTTATATATTCAATATGTACAATAAATTCGCTAAAAATTATAATTCTCTAAACACGTTTAAAAATAGATGTGACCTTCTTAAGCAATTAAAAATTTAATTTGTGCTTGAAGTTAAACCTGCATGAATTCTTAAAACATTTTAAATAATTCTTAAGAAAAAAATATAAGGTGAATTTAATTTTACCAAGCTCTTAATATCTACCAAAACATATTAAATGTTAACCCGGAAGGTGGTTTTTGATAAAGACCTATTGATATATACACAATATAATTATTTCTATTGCCGTCAATTTCAAAGCACTATAACCACTAATCAATTTAATGTATTAAATGTTTCGTACCACCATTTTGTGTGGGTGACTCAAGTATTGCATTCTGCCGCTTCAGTGTTGATGGAAGTTCATTCAATCGTAATGAAACTGTGCGTTTGAACGGTGATGATGTTTCTTGCAGTTTTTCAAATCCTCTAAAAGATCCCTGTCTGTACAGCATAGATGCCGAAGCTTGAGGTCGCTGTACTGCGTAAGGGTTGTCAATTTTTTTAATTGGTACCGGTTCTGAAAAAAGATAAAATCTTCATATTATCTATCCTTTCACCAATCATATACACATTTTTTTTTTTCATTTCCTTGTAAACAAAAAATATGATTTGCATATTCAGTGCCTGGCATGTCCATGATTCTTTAAAAGTATTTCACAAATCTTTATGTATTCCAGAGGTTTATTACATACCTATTCAGTCTTACTATAGTGATAAAGGCCTTTTGAAACAATGTAATACATTTAACCTGTATCATACATATTTGCAATCTGTACTGGAACTTTTAAATGGGGAATTCCCTTTTTCTTTTTACTGCAATTAGTGCCTTTTATTTACTTACGTCATATACATCATTATGTCATATACACAAGGCTGCCTGTTGCATGAAAGGAGTTTTGATCCTAGATTTAACAAAGTGTTGTTATGACGTTAAATTAAAAACTGTTTTTGTAAAACATAAAAAGAAGGTATGTAATAAATACTGAACTTCACATACACTGTTTTCGTATTTACTGCATGGTTTATTTTGCGAAAGAACATACCACTCGGCCGCTACGCAGTCGTGTGGTATATATTCTTGCGCAAAATAAACTAGTGCAATAAATAGGAAGTGAAAACAATGTATGTGAAGTTCTGTATATAAAATGAACTCTGGTAAAGTAAGTAATATTTACCAACAACCCAAATGATCCATGCATGATCAAACTCTACATTGTCAGAATTAAAGTTAATATTAACCTGCAAGAATAGCACTTTGTGGGTCCTCCAGTCTCTCTGTGAGTGTCGTCTGTCGAAATGATCCCGTCCTTGTGAAGCTGGTCCGGTCCTGATTGAACTGAACTGTCACTCCCGTCTCCTTGTCTCGCTTCTGCTTTCTCTCCAGACAAATTGCAAATGCACAACCAACTGCATGACTCAATCGTTCTCCCTAAAATACATAGACTTTTCCAGGTAATTTTGGTAGTATCATATATTTGCATGTTAATATGTTTGCAGGAAAGTAAAACAATCCAACACTTTGTCATATATGAGAAGTGATAGAAAAGTCCTCAGCCTAACTAGGAAGGAACCGTGTGGGTGACATGATTAAGCAAGACCCACAGGTAACCACTCGGTACATAGCTAGTGAAGTATGCATCTTGCAGGAAGACGGAACATCCCGACAAATGTGCTGTCCATGGCAAAGGTTTCACAAAGCGTGTGCTCTTTCTTAAGCCAATGCACCTTCTCTCATGCCAGTGGTCGCTACGGCTGCACTGTATGACAATGGCTTCCAGCTTATCAATCACAGACCGTATTCCTCAGATCTAGCACCATCTGACTTCATCTATTTCCTTCATGAAAAAGGAGTTTACTAGCATGAATTATGCAACAGATAATGATGTCATTTCTGATAAGAGGATTTTTTTCAACCTGCAAGGAAGATGCTTTTTTGCACCATTAGAAGAATTGTATGGATTTCTCCAAGGGAACTTCCTTTAAAAGTAACAGGTAGGCATGCTTATGTTAAGTCTGTTCTAGTTAAGCCAAGCATTTTTCAATCATCCCTCATATTATGATAGTTAAAACACAAATGTACAACATATGCATGAAACAAACATACAAAAATATAAAATTAACTTTTAAGTTAAAAGCTAACACTTTACAAGGGAACATTTTCTTTTCAAAAGTCATGATTAGCGATAGTTCTAATCAATTGGAAATTGATTAGCAACTGATGTTTAATATTTTAAAATTGTGTAGTAATATCTGAAACTTGCGTAGTGAATCGCGATGTGATACTGAACAATGCAACACTGAAAACAGATTTTAAAAAATAAAAAATTGAAACTATTTTGTTGTTGGTAAATTTTGTGTATCAAAGCTACTGACCAACAGATTGTCACATTGTTAAACATGTCAACAGACTTAGAAAAGTAATATTTTAATCCCCAAATTACTTGTGCAAAATAATTATACATGTAACATTAATTTGTAACAGTAAATATTTGCAAAGAAACAGACATCCATGTATAAAAAATTAATGTTAAACCTGATTCTATGATTGCAGACATCAACATTATATTTAATACTAAAGGTAACAATAACATGTATAAATACACATGAAAAGAATACAAAAGAGCAGTAAGAAGAAAGTTAAGAAAAGGTAAAGATGATAGATCTGTTAGTAATTTGTCATTCCTTTCAGAAGTAATAATAAATCAATATACATATATGAATATGTAGAGTCCGACAACAATTCACACATAATGCAAAACAAATAACAAACCAAAAACATCATTTTATAAATGAGCAAAGTCTATTAATGATTTTCTTTTTTGTATATTTTTGTTGACAGATACCAGGTACATGTTTGTAATTTAATCCACTTCTGAAAGAAAATCATTCTTCACATACATGCCTTTCATATTTGAAAATAATAAAGGGTGGAGCAATTTGAAAATATTAATAGTACTGACATCAAGACTGTTACTGTTTTCTTACAATTTATGATGGACAAATGTAGGTTGAAAGTGGTAAATTTCACTTGGAAACTTGGACAGTGGCGATTTTTTCTGTTTGTAAAGCTTCAAGCAAAATAAATTAAAATGATCTTACCTTAAAACATTTGTGGAAAGTTATCAAAAGTAAAGTTAGATGTTATTCAGCTGTCCTTTTCAAAAATGTTTTGTTCATTGAGGATCCATTCAAATTTGTGGTGGATTTTGGTGAAGAAAATGGTACACCTTGTATTCACTGCCAGTTTTAAATAACATTAATAAAAATAAATCAGAGATATAGGACTTTTTTTTAGTTTCAGGATCAAAGGTTACACTTTGGTGTGTATATATATATGTGTGTATATTTATGTGTGTGTGCGCACAGGGAGGTAGGGGTGCATTATACACTTGACATATGGTACATACATATTATTTCGATCAATACACCCACACAAAACAGAAACAACAATTAACAATTATTGGTAATAACAGTGGCTATTTCTCTTCTTGCAGATAATAATATGAGAAATAGCAGTAGGGTCACATTTGTAGAAGCCACAGAGGTGTTAACTAATATTTTTCCAGGAAAACCCTTACTTTAAAAAAATATTTACCAATTTAGTCAGCATATGTTTACTGTTATTTACACATATCTGAAGGTGTGTGACACTGTGAGTAGATCTCAAAACATTTTAGTAAAAAAGAAAAGAAAAAGGAACACGATGAAACAAAATATGTATGCTACACTGTCTATAAACAAAACATTCTTAAAAAACAATTTTTTAAAATGTAATTTTTCTGCACATGACAAAACACTCGGCTGCAAATATTTTTCATTCATTTATTCTCGAAAAACTACAACTTTTTAACAATTTTATACATTAGTATGTTTTCTCACCCTGTGACTTCTAATACAAAAATGACTTGCCAATGACAGGGTTTTATATGAATATAATCAAGGTTTAATTTATGTATGTATATATATGTATATACACACACACACATACACACACACACACATTTAATCCCTCTCCATAAAAACGCCAAGCCAGAATCAAACAAAGCAAAAACAAAAACTCCACAAACCACACACACACCCAACTAATCGGAAAGTAAAATATTATAGCACTAAATTCCATTATATTCTTCACCATTTTTCACCCCTTTGGAAAAGCCCTACCATGCAAGAATGATAATTTCTTGATGAATTAAAAAATTAGCTCAATAGAGAACGCCATATCCGATGACATTGGTACTTTGTTTTATTAGTATTAAGCTACATGGACATGGATACAGATACTGCAAAACTGGCTAACTACTATTGTCAGTGGAGGTGTTCATATGTGGAATATAGATACAGCATCTTGATGTGAATACGATTATTTCATCCTATGTAGCAATTGAAATTGTATACGCACATTAAACTGCACATTGTAAGTTAACAAAATCTTTTCAACACATATACTTTGGGCTTAGTAAAAGTAAATATAACAAGAAGATGAAAAGTAAAATAACATAACTTAAGGTACATGTTTCCTACTGAACACTGTGTAGTGTTTTTCTTTGAATACAAGTGTTTTTGTCATTGCCATGCCTGTATGGAGTACATAATAGTTTTTGACAAGACTACTAGTGCTATTTTCTGTAAAATGCTTCATATTTTAATGTATCAGTATCACAATATCACAGTATCAAATATGTTAACATTGCATGTGAGTAGATTAATCACATTTTTATAACAAAGCTGATTTTGATGTAACAGTTTACTTTCTGTATACGGAAACATGTACCTTTAAACAAAAACAAAAAATGAATTAATAAACACAAACTTGGGATCTAACTGATTATTTTTAATTACTCTTGGGGATTAAGTGTCAATTATCAGTTTAAAAAATAAATACTGAACCTTTGATCATTAAAACTGTGGCTTTAAGAAATCAGCCTTTTATTGGGTATTATGGATTTAGAAATGCATGCTTAAACATGTCAAACTGTTTCTTACTCAGCAACCAAGATGGCATCCATAGCAACAATGAAACTATGGAAAACAATGACCCAATAACATATGCTATGACATGACCACTTTCAAGATGCATCATGGTTACCCCTGGTTAGTGGAATTCATTAATTTGGGGATAAATACTTTTCATGTAACGTGGAACCATACATCAAGAACATTATGCCTATTTATGTCATTTTATCGCCATTTTTTACCGTTTTGGACTAAGACTTGTTTTCATTTCTGTTTTCTGATTAGTTTCTTTGACAAATTAATTAAACATAAAAACTAGAATTAAAACTGAACAAACAGGATGAATTCTTCAACAATCAAATAAGCAAGTCTCCTCACCTTGGCCCGATGACCAAACTGAAATAATGAGAATATGACTGGGCATCCATTTATGTATATGTTAAAGGTTTGTTGTTTATTTAATATACTTACAGTCATAATTTTGTTTAAAATTAACAAAAACTAAAATTCCCCCACCTATTAAATTTGAGTTTACACAAAGGTGTTGTTTTAGATTGCAAAAAAAAATACATTTCCAGACAGATCCATTCCTTCCTGCATCTGTCATAGCATTAATGATTCACACAAAATAAAAACTGACTTCAAATTACAAAACAAAAATTAATAACCGACTTCAAATAAAAATTTAAAAAAACAATAATAATAAAAATTTCACGGACCTATATGTCACTTTGACATGGTGTTTCGGTTGAAAGCCTACCAACTTCACTAATACAAAAGACATCCATGCTAATCAAAAAAAATATAATAATAATTTTACAAATTGAAAAATCAAAACTGATTGCAATACCTACATGGTATATGCAGTCCTTTGTTGTTGGGCTGAAGTCTCTAACATTTTGTCATTATCAAGCACCTGCATTTGGCTACTAATGCATAGTTTACAGCTACCACTTATTATCTTCCTGTCTTCTGATAGGACTTTACATGTTACATCATTGTTCTTTGACAGATCACAGGACCAGGGCTTCTAGAATTTTATAAAAATCCACTAGCCATGGGATCAGTGATTTTAAAAATGCACCAGTTAGCCATGATTAAAAATTCACTAGCCCTACTTTAAATAAATACAATTTTACTAACAGTAGTAATCAGATATGTCACCTAAAGAGGGAGATTGAGCTTAAAAGTCCTTAGATCAGGGTGGAAAGAGGGAGCAGGATATTCATATTCACAAAATATGTAAATGCAGCATTTGACATGTGTTTTTCCAACTAGCCATCAGGTTAGCTATAGTAATTATTTACTAGCCCAACACTGAATAGCACTAGCCATGGGAGTGGGGCTACCATAATATAGAAGCCCTGCAGGACTCAAAGATAAGAATGTTTTACTTTTGACAATTCTCAAAAAGTTTTTGTTACAGGCAAAATGGAAATTCTGAAATTAATTTGCATAGACAAAATGCTTATTTCCTTCAGTAGATGGTAATTATTGCCCTAGT
>JAECMU010025116.1:0-19679 GCA_016106625.1 Dracogyra subfuscus | reverse complement strand
TACACGAGGCCGATGATTTTGTACTAGATATTTAGGGTCAAACTAAGGGGTCGGCTTATCCATGGAGTCAGCTAATACACGGCAATATACGGTAGTCCTATTAATTTTGGAGATATTCGTTAGTTCTAGAAATAATTTTATAGTGGAGGTTTATAACAAATAGAATGGTGTATATTTCAGGTGAAAGGAATCAGAAGTACAAAGAGCTGAAAAAGAGAGAGGAGAATATGGATGGTAAATTGTTACTTTGTCAGATTCGAGTATTACATCTCTAGCCTTTCACACGTACACACCCAACCCCCTCACAAAAAACCCTTAAAGAACATGTCTACATATATTTGATGATTTAATGTGCATAAGAAAAATATTTTTTCTTTTCAATATTACTTGTCCTCAAACAACTACAATCTCCCCCCTCCCCCCACACAAGTCGACTGGTCCGAACATCCCAACAGATAATGGAATGACCTAAATCTTCTTCAGCATGTGACTATAGCTTCCTTCTTTTTCTCTTTGCTATACTGGTCGAATATGTTTCTTTTGGCTCTGCTCTTGGGATTTTTTTTGTGTCATCTGTCATTGTTGTTTGTTTGTTGTTGTACTTTTCTACCAAAATTATTATTACCGGTGAACATTTTGTTGTCGCCATTTGCCAAGATGGCGGTCCTGTTACCGGCGTTGTGTTTTTTATGGTTGTCTTTCATTTCTCTTTTGAAAGAGATAATTGTTTACCATGTCGGATACTAGTAATTTCCGAGTTCAACACTCTTGTAACCATTGTTGTTATGTTTCTCGTATTACGTTTACGTAAACACTTGATTTCAGTGTGCTTTCTACCAAAATTGTTGTTTGCTGTTTAACATTGCGTGGTAGCCTTTTGCAAAGAAAAGTGTTAATGGATTGTTTTATTATTTCTATTTTGTAGAAATTCTCTCATTTCTGATATCATTGTTTGTCTGCAACATTACTGTTCTTGGTACAGGACATTTTTGTCGCGCGATGATCCATATGAGCTCTGCCTATCTTGTCACATGTTCAGCGGAGGCGAGATGTGATACTTGTATCAAGCTGACCGATTTTCGGAGTTGGTAGTTGGTACAATGCCATCAATCAGTTTCAAGAAGTCGGAATGTACACCGGCGGGGTCTATGACGCCGTCCATTGCCGACTCTGTTGCAGATGCTTTGAAGTTGATGTTACTGGCCATGTTGGAAGAAACCGATGACAGTGGTAGATCCACAACTTGCGATGAAGGGGTCAAACCACCCTCTTCTTGACAGCAGTTCCTACTCCTAACCTGGCTCCTACAGCTGCACAGAAATCTCCAGGGGCGGCCAAGCCTTTGTCACGGGTGCCAGTGGGAGTGTTTTGGCCAAGAAGGATACTTTGTCTTCGAAGTTTTCGTTTTCAAATCGCCAGTCTGTCCTATCTTTCATAGTGTGCGTGCACAGGTCCACAGATAACCGTGCTAGACGTAGTAGAAGTCATTCACCACGGCCTCCAGCAGCTTCATCGGTCCCACCATGGAGGTCATCGGCTGATGTAGGGTCCACAGTATCCAGCCGGGACCATCCACAGTATTGCCCTCCGGTATCCACACAGGACTGCCCACAGTCCGGTTTTCCAGTATCTTTTTTTTTTTTTTTTTTTGTATCTTGTTTAACGACACACTCAACACATTTTAACTACGGTTATATCGGCGTCGGACATATGATTATGTCGAGAAAAAAACCCAGTGGTTAGCTTATGGGGATCGATCCTAGACCGACCGCGCATCAGGTGGGCACTGTACCACTGGGCTATGCTGCCCGCTTCCAGTATCTAGACAGGACCATCCATGGTCACGGTCCCCATCAGACCATGGCTAGAGCGACCGGGTTGCCTGTTATGAGTGCTTCGTGACTTTTCTGATGATATATCGGTTCCTGCGGTGCTGGAAGATCTTGATGCGGCGGAAAACCAGTCTGGCTGTCATATATGAGATGGTTCCAGCTAAGAAGGGTCTGGTTCCATGGATCACCAGAAAGGTTCCACTGGCACATGTCTTTATTCGATCATTGGCTGCCACAGGCCCTTGTCAGTTTACACAGCTACCAGTAACCGGCCCGTGCAGATTGATTCTTCCAGCACACAGACCGAGCTCTGTAACAAACTGGAAGATTGCATTGTCAGCTCACTGTTCAGTTCCGTCATCTCGTGATTGATCAAAGTGTTACAGCGTCCATTTCAACACAAGCCGAACATCTTGGCATACCTGTTTTCCATGAAGGGGTACAACGTTACAAGCGTTCCGGGTTGGTGATGAAGACAGTCCTGTCACTTGTGCATTGGTCCATCTGTTGCTCGAAGAAGGTTAAGCGATATTCGGCAGATCGTTCACTATATCCGGTGGCGATGCAAGACAATTGCTAATTCCGCTGGAAGTTATCCAGTTGTCATCACGTGGTACATGGTTTTTACCATGATAATTTTACTAAGATTCATTGCGGCTTAACTCTCCGATGTTCACTGTTACTGCCAGCTTTTCGACCTGTTCGCCACGAAGTTCAACTGTCTGTTTCGCCAGATCCAGATGCCATGGACCATCAGCCTTCCCACTTCCGATCCTGCTGCCCAGGGTGCTACAGCAGTTTCAACAATACTACTGTTGTCTGCTGTTAATCGCACTGATGTGCATTTGCTGCCTCTGCCAGAGTGGGTTCATCTGCTGCTGCATCCCACATCTTGGCTGTACCATCCACAACCACGCTTATGCCGGCAACACATGTGGATCCTCTTGCCATAGGTCTGAAGAAGCAGGGTTTTTCTTCCCAGTCTCCTGTGGCAATTGATCATCTCTTACTGCGGAGTACAATGTCTCAAACTTTGAAGAAAAGGGGTTTTCTTCACAGTCCACTGAGGCAGTTTTGAAGGCTCATAAATCATCTACTACAGCGACCTATAATGTCCTATAGCTATGTTTCCATAGATGGTGTCTGCGACAACACATTAAGCCTTATAGAAGATTCTAGTTCCTCATCTGGCAGACTTCCTGATGTACCTTCGGATGTCACTGAAGTTAAAAGGCTTGACAATTGCAGGTTACGTCTTGGTCATTGTTACTGTTCGTAATCGGGCTACTGGAACAAAGTTTTCCGTCGTCCCTGAAATTCATAAGATGGTTAAGAGCTTTAAGTTGGAGGATCAAGTTCACTGCTTTCATCCTCAGAAGTGGGATTTGACTCTGGTTTTGAGGTCTTTGACAGTTGCATCATACGAGCCGATTGAAAAGTCCTCATTATAAGTTTTCACTCAGAAAACAGTTTCCTGTTGTGGTTTGCAATGGCTGCTAGAGTTTTGGAGATTCATGCCTTGGATGTCGACCTTGGTCGATTTCATCGTGATTGTCAGTCGGTTCCCTTGGGGCTCCTAATGAACTTTGTAGCCACTATCTTGAAAGGACTCGCTCATTTCGACAACACCGAAAGAGGTTGTTCGTTTTGTGTCACCAGTCGCATTTAAAAGACCTTACCAAGAACGCTGTGGCTACATGGTTTTGATTGACTGTCCTGTCAGGAGGAAGGTTTGCCTGCACCCACTGCTTCCAATTGGCATGAACTACGTGCACTGGCCGCCACCATGTCTTTGCACCGTGACAATCCTATCCAGCCTACAGGCTGTTACTGGGAGACGGATTCCATATTGCAAACTATTCTCCGAGGGACGTCTCCATTGAGGATGTTGAGGGTTTTCATGATCTGAGACCTGTGGTTGCTGCCCAAACACTGGTGAACACTAGCCGTCCTCATCACCATTGAGGGTTGCTGTTGGATTTCTAGACTGACACAGAGATGTCTGCTGAATCCACCGGTGAGGATTTGCTATGACTTTTTATTCTTTGCACTTTTCACAGGCGCTGGTGCTGGAATTTTTTGTCTGGATAACTTTTGTCTTGCACTTTTCTCGGCCAATTGTTGTGTCACAGAAGTAACATGTTTTTGGTGTACTAGACAGAAAACACTCAGGGGCTTGTTCAGTTTAGTGTTCTGGTGGATGCACCTATACAGTGTTGTTGCTTGGTATGTTTTCATAACACTCCAATATGTTGGGAGGTTATCTAATACCTGCATCCCTGGTGGCTGCGATTCCCACCCAGTCAGAATGGTTGTGATGGATGCCGCCTGGGTTGGTTAGTTTTTCACTCAACCTGCACTGGGCTGTGACGGGCATCCCTTGGAAGAGGGGTCTAGCCTTTGGCATAATTCTTCCATTGATAAGTCCCACTCTGGTCTCAGGAAGTTTTTATGGGTATCTTTGGATTTAGTACCCACCACCATCTGTTGAATGCTGCATTAGTTTGAGGACAGGTAATATGGAAAAAAAATGAAGAAAACTTTTAAGTGTTTTCACTTTTATAAAGATAGTATCTGTCCTCAAGGGTTTATTCCCTCCCATGCCTTCCCCTTCCCGTGATCCGTGTGATGTGCTCAGTGAAAAAGAAGGAAGCTATAGTCACATGACTGGAACTACAAGGTAGCATTCTGTAGAAGATTTAGGCCATCCCATTATCTGTTGGGATGTTCAGACCAGTCCACTTGTAGGGGTGGGGGGATTGCATTTGTTTGAGGACAGGTAATATCTCTATAAAAGAGAAAACACCTAAAGTTTTCTCAAATTATCTGTTTACACTCGGCATGCAGTTATCTCTAAAATAATCTTACCTTTAACATTTTATTACTGAGTTAATAAAATTCTTCGTTTTCAATTTCAGAATTTCTCAATACATTTGACTCGATGAAAAGTCAATACTTTGTAAGTAACAGGTCATTTCTTTCTTTTCCTTTGATTACTAGTTTGACTATTACCAGATTAATTTTTGAATTTAATTTTCTTTCATTTTTATTTTTGTTGTTATAAAGATATTCTGCAAAATGTTTCTCCCTTATAAAAGATTTTAAAAAAGAACTAGGAAAGTGAATTTGAATTTTTGAGGGGTGGTTACATAATATTATATAATACCATACATCTGAACAAAGAAATAATTTGGTCTGTACCACCTTGTGTTTTATTTTTTCTTTCAGCAAAAGTTAACAGAAAATGAGGAAACAATCGTGTCAGCACTAGAACATATGAGCAGAGTAAGTGGTAAATAATGATAAAGACTATGAATATTTAAGTAAGTTTAGTCAGTTAGCTGTCGAATATCCGGTAGAAACACTGTACAGTACCAGTAATGTGTGTTTCATCCATATTGGGATATTAAGTAACCATATCAATAAACTTATTACAAATAGATTAACTACCAGTAATATTTTTTATTTAGAATTAAGGGTGTGTTCTATGCAAGTCAACAGTAAGACGCAATATTCATCAAGCCTGATTAGTAATTATTTTGTTTTGCCATGAGAGTGGATAAGAAAGGAAAGCCTATTAAATGGTCAAACGCTCAGACAATATGCAGTGTGCTCAGGTTGTTTCTGGTAAATAACGTTTATATAATAATTAATTATTTGTCCAATCAGAACTAACTTAGCCAGATAGATCAGAAGATAAGATAATGGTTGAAATTATTCTTTGTTACTGGATACCTAAAATTGAGCTCATATTTATTTTTATTTATTAAAGAAAACATCGCCACATTGATTATTTTGTCATTATTTTTATCGCAATTGGCGATTGTGAAGACCAACAGGCCGAGCGTTAAATGCGACTGGTATTATATTTAACAGGCCCAGCCATTTTGTTCCATTGCAGGGAGCCGTTGGTTATGTAATACACATGTAATCATGTCGGTAATTAATCTTAGAACAAACGTACCTGATTTTTTAGTGATGATGAAACTGACATACTGCCGTGAAAATCGGAGTGTTTTCTTAGTTAATTGGTCTATTGAGTAGTTGCCTCCACCTGTGATTTCTGATTGGCAGTTGAAATTTTGGTGGGTAACCAGACAAGACAATTAATTACTGCCATCTAGACACAGAAATATGTACTGATATTATTAACATTACAGGTTATGGTGAAATAACCTGCCACCCTTAAAATGGTAATGGACATTATAAGCTGTCGTACTTTATTACTGTAAAACTCTTGATGAAGTAGACTTTCCCATCTAACATCACAGAACTGACCAATGACGTAGTCCTAAAGAGAGAAAAATACTATAATCCTATTTTGTTCTATTAATGTCAATTGAAATAGATTTAGTTAAGTAGTTTTTTATATTGTCAAGTCACTTATGTTGTTTTACAAGTCCGGTTGGTTCAAGTTAAGGGCCTTGTCATAATAAATTACTGGGTTTGTTTACACTGCTGACATTACTTCATTCCAACAAAATGGCTGCCCCCAGTTAGCAGGAATAATCCAGGGTTTTTTTAACTCTAAAATTAGCATTTTTCAATTCTTAAAGTGTCAGTATGTGTTGGTGCTCACATTTGCTTATTTTAGTAGTCTTATTTCAAATATTTGTTCACAGAGTATGGGCCGTTTCTCTCATCTTCCGACACCAAAGGAGCTGGCTGGTATGAAGGAAGATTTGGTTTTTAAAGAAGATGAGATGAAGAAATCTGAAACAACAGCCATGGGATTGGCAGGAGGTGAGTTTCAAGAGTAGCAAGTGGTTTATAGAGTCAGATACACTCTGGATCAGGCAGGATAAGTTTATGCTAAAATTGTCAGTTAGCAATTTGAATTAATTTCTATACTCCTAATCTAGTTACGCTTACCAGTCAGTTAGTTTACCTGTCTAGGACGTGTATCTGGCTAATCATTAATTATAAGTGGCTGTTATTTTCATTTCTAATTGATATATTCATACTCTGGAACAGTCAAACCAAGTCTGTTAACAATTTAATTTAATTTCCTTATAATGAAGTTTACCAGGCTGCCTAAGATATAAGTGTCTGGTTAGTCATTAGTTTATGTAGCAAAAAAGTTTTTGGAATTTTTGTTTTGTTTTGGTCAATGTTGTTTTCACCCCTACTTGATGTCTGTAGAGCGCGAGAAGCTGCAGCAGGATCTGAGCAAGATGCAGCAGTTTGAGGAGAAGTTGAAGGATGAGCTGGTGCTGCTCAAGGAGAAGGTGGCCAGTATGGAGAAAGACATTGATGTCTACGGTGATCTGCACAGACTCAAGGAAGAGTCTGAGCAAAAACGAAAGGTGAAGATCTTCTTTATTTATCAGATCACTTTGAGCACTCGGGACCTGTTTTGTTCAGTGACAACTCTAGAGAACATTAATTTATGAAGCAGCCATTAGATGTCAGACATTTGATGATAATGTTAAACATTTGATAATTTTGACATATTCATCTTTAAAGAGAAAGTGTGCTACATTTTTGTATTAGTACACAGACAGGATAACTTGAGTGAAGGATCTAACTTGGTGGTTAACGTTTTCAGAGTAAAATGGTTATAAATTGACACGGTCTCAACTTATTTTGACATAACATATATGCACATCAAACAGATTTTCTTATTCTTTCTGATACATGGGTTTCCCGATTACATTATTTTATTTCAGAAACTGCAAGATGATCGAATTACACTAACGAAGAGAAGGGAGTGTTTCAGGAAGATAGTTCAGCAACTCCAGTCCAAGTATGAAGGTCTTAAAGCTCAGCTAGACGATAATGAAACTTACACCCAGGTATGGTTTACTGATTAATCAAGTTTATTAATATTTTTGTATTTGTAACTTATTTTAGCCTGTGATTTCTAAATTACTATGGTCTTTTTGAATCTTGATAGAACATTTGTACCATAAATATGGTCTTCGATTAAGTAACTCAACAATATTGGTGTTAACATATTCAAATGAAATAAAAATATTTTGTTTGTCAACAGTGGAATATTAGAAAAAATACTCTCATCTCGATTACAAAATGTACATGGATGTCAGGAGCAAATGATATTGGTGTTCAGGTGAAGACCAATTCTACAACAATTAGCACCTAAAACAAGTATTTTTATTTCCATGGAAAATGGGCAATGTTCAAGCATCCTGACACAGAACATATCAAAATCATAATAAGCATATACTGGGCCATGTGGAGCAACATGTTGGGTACACTGTTTAATTTGGTATAGGTTGCCTCTTGGGACAGGATAATTGTCTCCCCTTGTTACGATAATAAGAGTTTAATGTTTTGCTTACAGCTTGCTAATCTGGAAAAAAAATGGCAGCACCATGAACAGAACAACTTTTCCATGAAAGAATGTATCCTTTTTAAAACTTCTAGATACAAGGTCTTTATAAATTAAGTGAAGCCAATTTTCAGGTGATATACAGGACATATTTACTGGTTTGAGTAAGTATATTGCATTCACAAACAAACCATTCATTCATCTATATTTGCATTTTATGTAATGAATATTTATAATTTGTAGTATTCCTTAACATGTTATTAAGTTATTGCCACAAGGACAATGGAGTGCGACTTTGTTCCTATCAGCCGAAGAGTTTACAAATCACTGGACGAATTCAACCGTCAGCTGCAGGATCATCTTGCTGGAAAGCTCAACATGTGAATCATTGATTAGTTCAGGACACCGATATTCATCTTCTGGACCAATTGGGAATTTTATGAACAGAATCACTGTGTATTCATTGTTTAATCAAACATGAACAATTCTGGATAGAAGATTGATAAAACCATAAAAAAAGTAATATTCAAAATTTCGCTCTCCAATAAAATCTGAAACTTACATCTCCCAATGTATAGTGGATTTTCATAACAAACAACATTTGATAAAAAATCTACTTTTTACTAATTGGTTAGTTTTGACCAGATTGAACTTGCTTTTCACGATTCTGTACATTCCTACACAATTTAACCTGTTGTAACTTTGTTTCATCCGTCCATTGTATTTATTGACTGTGATAAAAGATAATTTAAATATTCAGTCTTGGTTTTTACATATTCAACATACATCCTAGTGTGAAATGCCAATCAATTTGCATCTTTTAAGCCATGGAGTATTTATTAAACATGGGACATGTAGCATTTCAAAAATCCATGGGTATAGCCGTTCAGGCTAAATAATATTCCTTTCAATATTTATATTGCTTTCCTTCCTTCTGCCCACATCAATGTGTGTGTGTGTGTGTGTGTCTATATATATATATATATATATATATAGATCCCTTGCTATACATGTACCCTTAATGAAAAAGATGTTCTTCCATTTAATTTTGCATAAAATTAAGTTTGAAAATAGGAAAGATCCCTATTGCCAATAACATGGAGATTTTTTCCAACTCTTTATGACAATTAAAATAAACATTCCTGCTAAAACTACATACTTTGTTGGATTGAAAAAAAAAACCCAACTTTAGTTATCAATGGTAAGATTGATCCATTATAATGCTTTGCTCGATGTGCAGTCTGTTGTATGCTGCATACAATTAGGAAAGTCAATGTTTTATTTAATGACTTTATTTATGGTTATATGGCATCAGACATGGTTACTCTTATTCAATTGGCAAAAAAAATCTTTATATGCACAATCCCGTAGACAAGATAGTACATACCAGTCGTGGTGCACTGGCTGGAATGAGAAATAGAACAATGGGCCCACAGACGAAGATTTATCCCAGAGCAAGCATAGAATTAAAAAAACAATAAAAATACCTTGTTCCCAATCTGGATAACAGGTGGTTTGTAGTCACTGACCATCAAAATGCAAAAAAACAAACGAACCCCAGAATAGTTGCAGACTGATTTCAACTTGCTATGAAGCAAGACGTTGCGGTTTGTGCTCTCAAGCTAACCCCCCTCCCCCACACACCTGGGGGGGGGGGAGAACTCTTAGCTAGTTACAGCGTGTTGCACGAGTATAGAGTCGCGTACACTGCTTCACAGGCTCCGTGTACTGTGATCTCAATACCCAGAAGAGGACGTGGAATGAAGAGACGTTCACCAGGGGCGATACAGGGGGAACCAAACCAACGTTGCTCCCTCCCATTTACTCAGCAGAAGAGACCAGCTCGCCACAGGCGGACTAGTCTACGGACGCGACCAGCAGAACACTTGACACTGTCACAGCCCACTTCTACTCCCAAGCAGACTCCGGAGAAGCGGTTAACTTTACCTACCGCCCCCGTCGAGTCAGCAATGAATAGTTGTTGCCGTGGCTACTAAGCGGAAAGCCGTTACACCACCAGCCTGCAAGCCTGCTCCAACAATCCCACCACCTGCTGCAGAGGACAACGTGGACCCGTGGGAGCTGGGGCCTTATTCACAAAGCACACTTAGCTGTTTACGTCCATGTAAGCCAGTCGTAAGCTCCCCTTAAGATTTACACCCTATTCACGAAGCACTCGCAATTCTACGTGCACCCGTAAAGTACATGTAAACTTGCAGCAGGTACTAGACCTCCCTAAACAGATTGCGTGCACATATCTGGGCGGCAATTTTTGTTATACAACAGGCGATAAATAGGCGAGCTATCCATCGTCGGTGAATATTTCACGACCGTTTTAACCCACTGGATAGGTAAGATGACCTAGAACTGCTAAAATGATTCCGAATGTTATTCTACAAGTTATAGACTTGACTGAAGGTGACTTGGTGCACCCAACACAAAAGTCACAAGCTATACCCTCCCCACTGCAACTGCCTTGTGCATTGAGATATTTTGTAACAGAAAATTTCCAACAAGTGATTATTTAACGCCGCCTCTAAGAGCACATTGAATTTCTTCTTATCATCGGCTATTGGACGTCAAACATAATATGGTCATTCAGACATATGTATTTTAGAGAAAACCCAATAAAGCAGCAAGGGATATTTTATATACACCATCCCATAGACAGGATAGTACATACAAAGGCCTTTGTTACACCAGTTGTGGAGCACTGGCTGGAACAAGAAAATTGTAACTAAAAACAAACATAATTACCTTTGTGGGTTTGGATGAGGTTGTGCTAAGAGTCGTGATGTTGGTCTGCTATGTGGGTATCCACACCACCTTATATGCCAAACACCATGGCAATTTCTAAGATGCCAACGACTCGCTGGTCAGCGTTTCAAAGATCGGCAGCCTGGCAGGGCGTGTAACCAGGTTTGGAATATTCTTGATTTTCCTTATTAGCTTTTTTCTTAACTTTAGATTTCATATCTTCCCAGTTGTTTTTAATTTCATCCACTGTACGTAGACATGGTAAAGTCGCGTTTATTTTTCTACATATTTCTTGCCACGCTTCTTGTTTTTTCTCGAGTGTAACAATGTCACTAAATTTGCCACTAATTACCTCAGTCTTTCTTGATCAACTCAAAGAGACGTTCAATTTCATGTACCGTGAAATTTTGTTTCAGTTTCTTCTTGGGTGGTTCTTCAGACATATTTGATTGTTATGAATGTAACATTATGGTTAAGACGCACGTGCATGACCGATGCGTGTTCGTATCGTGCGAAATCGGTAAGTGAACTCAGGTGTGCTTTGTGAATACCACTTAACGCAAATCTGACGTGTACGTAACTACATCGTAAGTGGTTACTTGCGTGTGCGCAACGCAAATATTTACGTACACTCTGAATAAGGCCCCTGGCCTGGGGAAAGTCGAGAGACAATTACGGACGTATGTCCAAGGGGATACAACAGACACGAAGAAGTCGAGAGGCGGGTACAGCAACCAGAAATGGAAGCCATTGCCGGATGGGACTCACTACGAGCTGCACACCCTACGGTTCAATGACGCGACGGGACTTATCGTGACACACCGGCGCCAGCAGATCTTCAGACAAGCGATTCTTCTACATCACATGGACAGTCCAACTATCCACCGAATCGTCAAGACTATCTGCAGCGCCGGTTACAACATCGTCATCCAGGACTTGCTTGGCAGGAAGAACGTGATCCAGTCACGACTGCTGGACCGGTCCTCAACTCTCCGTAGGTGCCAACCTCTCTTAGGACAGGCACCTCCTGTTTTGGGCTTAGTTGGGACTTTTTTTTTTTTGGTAAACAGTCCGAGGCAGTTTATTTTTGACAGCCTGTTTAAATTGCTCAAATCACCTTGAAACCTTTTCGGTCGAGCACTCAAATTTTATCGTTTGGACTTAATTTTTTGTAGCTCATTTTCCTTTCGGTCTTCGACAGACTACTAAATTCGTATTCCAAATTCAGTCCATCTCAAACTTGCCCCCCCGGCCCGGACCATATATATATCAGACTTTTAGAGGCCAAGTAATTTATTTTTGGATGCAAATTTTAAAATGGTCCCCTTTAAATTTTTTCTGTCCCAGAGCATTTTTTTTTTTTTTTTTTAACGACACTCAACACATTTGAACTACGGTTATATCGGCGTCGGACATATGTCGAGAGAAAAAAACCCCAGTGGTTAGCCGACGAGGATCGATCCTAGACCGACCGCGCATCAGGCGGGCACTGTACCACTGGGCTATGCTGCCCACTGTGTCCCAGAGCAAGTCACTGGCTATCTGAGACAGTCCCCGGGACGGACATGTTAGAAACTAGTGGTATATGAACATGTAAAAATTATTTGCACTCCCATCAGTCGCACCACCTTAGTCCTAAAATCTGGGGACATTTTCAATCTTTAATATATCCAGTTTTGACCTACAGGTCAATCACACTGCACTTAACCATTAATCAAAGAACCATTAAATTTTCATTAACAATTATCGGAAGTGGTTTAAGAAATATTAATAAAGTTACATCAATTCAGTAGTGTACATACAAATACTCAAGATTTTATTTCTTTTTTGGGAGGGAACATTCCTTGAACTTGGAACAAAAGTTCAAGGACACTTTTTTGTTAATTTTTCAGGACATGAAATGTTCAAACAATGGGTTTTTTAAAAATAACAAATTGTGGTCTGAATTTAGACAAGTTAAGAGACAACAAAGGTAAAGATATCGGCAAAAAATAAACCAGGTGTTTTTTTAACCAAAATTTCCACAAAATGTTTTTGCAGGAATGGATTTTAAAATTGCAAAATTCCAAGACATTCAGCATTACCTGTAAAGCGAATTAACAAAATCCAACAAAACACAAACATCTGGTTATCAGAATATATGTTATTTTAATAAATAACATCAGCTGTTGTCATCCGTGTTTGCTGCCTCTTCCAATGAAGTTTGCAATTTGGCGTTTAATAAAAATTTCAGTCCACTTGCAGCAGCGATACCCGGTGTGCTATGTAAATAATGACAGTCTATTTCCTCTTCACACAAGAAAATGCAAATAATCCATAGCTTTCCTTCATTTCAGACTGGTCAAGTCTAGCAACAACCAAACATTTCTGCAATTGAGTCTGTTCATCATTCATATTAAATTGGACATGAGGATGAACAAAATATACAATCTTATCGCTCCATGGAAATTTTGATATCTTTCTACTACACAATATAATATAAAGATAGAAAAGTACATCAGCTTGTTTGACTAGCGATTTAAGGTCTTGTATCATAGTTCAAATAAAATGTATACATCTACCCATCAACCAAGAGAATCTTCAACTAAATGGCCATGGAGCGCAATAGTGCACAACAGATCAAATGCTCTTAATGTCAACTGTTCCAAGTCATTTCAACTTTGTCAACATCTACATATAACAAGTATTTACATATTTGTCAAGTTGCACAAACCATGAAGAAAAAGAAAGCTACTGCATGAAAACTGCTGAATGTGGGATGATCAAGGATACATTTTTTCCAAACAAGAAATGTTAAAGACAAATTATGCGTTACAGAAATGTTATAATTTCAGTATTTAACATGACTTCACGATAAATATTTGGTATGCCTTCAGTACATAATGTATACAGTGAATAATATATCTGTGTACTTTATATAAAAGCCAGAATTAGCATTTTTCAATCTAAGGGACAAATGAACACAAAGAAAAATACCTAGATCGCATATTGAAGTCAAAACAATGTTAAGTTAAATACTTTTAGAACCAAAGTACTGCTAAGTAATTTGAATAACAAAATTGAGCAAACATGCCCCCTTTAATTATTATCAACAGGAAACAATCACAGTACTAAAGAGTAAAGGTGACAATTTACATATTGTTCTAATTGATCTACATCAACTTAGGGTGCCAATTCCATTCAATTGTTTGAGCTGCACTGGGAATGCAATCGATCATTCGAGATCACAGAATTTCTCGAAACACATGATATATAAAAATTAGAACAATCAAACTGATACCATAAGATCTAGCTTTTTGCTGTCTAAACAGGTTATCACTATATATATAAAATGTCAACAAGTAGTAGAGCAGAACTGAGGGTGTATACCTAATAGAGATTTTTACTTAAAAAAAACAAAAAAAACCTGATTCATTCGAAAATACCCAAACAAACACCAGACACACTCATGCAACAAAAACAATCTTGTCCTACAAATACATGGCAGTATGAAAAAACGGGCAAAGCTTTTATGTTGCTGCAATAAATACTGGTTACACAATAGTTGGCAAAGTCACTATGTTGAAACAAATCACATACAAGGATATCAGTTTTTTGTCAACTTTTTTTTCTTCTCAGATATAAATGAAAAAATATGTACACATTAGTACAGTGTGTACATACCAAAATATCTGTCAGGTGTATTTGGAAAAGTAAAAATGGGGGAAGTCATTCGTCCTTTTGTCCAAAATATAAACACACAAGTCTTGCACATGAGCAAGAAACGCCCAAACATCACATAAAAAAAAAAAGGGAAAAAAAGAAGAAAACACAGCACTTGTTTGTAGCAATGATTCCTGTGAATTCTATTTGAATATTCATTCTCATGCAATGTTTCGGATGGCAGCATAAGAAGTGCTGTCCACGAACCAATCCAGAATGATGATGAGATCCCACACACACCAATGGTCGATGTTAAAAGGTTAGAGGTAATTTAAAATTCAACAGGCAATCAAGTTTAACCACTTGTAGAAAAATATCCACACCATTAAACCGAAATCCACTTGTCTTGGCAAACTATGGAAGTCAAAATCTTGATGGGCAGGGCTGGAGACACAGTTATCAACAGGATGCTCATGCTGCACTCTTGACCAAACTAGGGAAGTCCGTTTCGTCATCCATCCTTGGTGCAGTTTCGCGTGGCTTCCGGTCACCACGACCCATACCGCCACCTCTACCTCCACGGCTGCGCCCATCGCGGGGTCTTCTTCCACCACGACCGCGACGTGGCGACTCGTTAAAGGTAATCCTAATGTCTAAAAGGTCCTTTTTCTTGTGCCGGTCATCGTCCTAAAAAATAAAAAAGTTAAATGAACAGTCCATTAAATGTGAGGTTAAATTAAAAATAACAATGTTACTAAACTTTATTATAAAATGTCTTATTTCTCCAGTCTGTTGTACTGGTATTTTAGTTACACATTATAAAGAAACTTTAAAAACTAATATTTTTATAGTAAATTTCATTTTTTTTAAACCCATTAAAACAGTTCAACTATAAACCATGTTTTATGAATTGGAGCTAACAACCAATTACTCTATTGCCACAAATGCATTTTTAATTCATAAAGGAGAGAGACCAGAACCACTTGAGCAAATCGGCAGTTAAATCACAGGTCTTTTCTCAAGTCATAATTATTTAACATGAGATCATACATCATCATCTTCATCATCCTCATCATCAGATTCTTCTTTTTTCTTAGTGTATGCGACGCCTTTCTTCCACTTATTATTGTCCTCGCCCTCTCCAGCCTTTCTAATATTGTAGTCCACCTTGGTCCTATTCTGTTTCTGCAGGGCCTTCCATTCATCCAAAGTCATTTGTTTCGCTGGTTCTTCTCCGTCTCCAACATGTTCAGCTTCTCCACTTTCACTACAAAACAAGAAGAAAATGAAATCAGTTATTAACTATAAAATTATGTATGGGCTAAAGCCAGGTAAACAAGATGCCATGTGCATGCTTCTGGCAAGTTGAATCTTAACCCGAGTACTAAAGGCGAGATATCTCGAATGACATCACGCCAGTTGACATACTGTACACTGTATGAAGTGCATTTCCCAATTCATATTTCCCGTCGTTTTTTCACAGGCCACTACCGGAAACGGAAATGTAACTAAAGAAAAATGATTTCCAGTCAAAATGGTGGATTTGATTTAGATTTTTTTAAACTGAAAATACCTTGAAATATTTAGTTCAAAAAGTGGTTTTCGGCAAGTATTTTCGCTTGACAACAATGGCAGCACATCGCAGTAATTTTCAGGCATTGATAGCTGATTGTGACAGCTAATTTGATAGTTTTTCCAACAACTAAAATCACCTAATATAGCAAAATGAATCCTAGTTCAGGTTTAAAAAAAAATTCTGGTTAGAAAACAATTGTTATCGGGAATACTGGACATATATACTGGACAGCTGGCCACAAATGCCCATAAGTAAACGTAACTTTTTCGATTTTTTGCCTAATTTTAATCACCATTAGCAGATCTAAAAATAATAAAAATTAAACAAAATCCACGAAAATAATACTTACCGATATATACATGAACTATGTATTTATAAAACATTTAAGATGATTGCTGCTTGGTGCTACAATTTAAGACCGAACCAGTCTTTTATAATTATTGTCTTGTTCTTACTTGAGTTCAGCATTCTCAGGAACCTCCTCAGATGTCCAGTTTTCACGATGTTCCTCTTCACCATCCTGAACAGGTTCACTACAATGGAAAAATAATGATAAATATAAACCTTGTTTTACCGATGTTAACAGCCAATCATCAAATTGAAATTGTGTCCTGCTCAGATTCCGGTAAAATAAGAATTCCATCATGAGTATTAAATGGAACCAATTGTGGTCATCATTTCAGGCACACATATCGTGTTAAACTTGGAGCACTATTAATTGCTATAGCCTTCTAATAATGGCTTAGCTGTACTACATCTGTTCATAATTTAAGTCGTTAGATCTATATATCAACTAATTAACTTCATAAAAATTACATACATATTAAATACATTTATTATTTAAAATATCAATGTTTGTGTGTTTATGAGTGTATGTGTATGTATGTACATACATTGAACAAACTAAGAAAATTCTGCTAACTTTGCTTGATGAAAACAAACCGGAGGAATAATTATTATATATGCATTTAAAGGGTATTCAATGATGCATCGTTTGGTGCAAAAATCATGGCCATAGGTTAACGGAAACTGGGAGAAATTTTGACCAAGTGTAGTAGGGGTTAAAAAAAACCCACACACTTGATAAAGGGTATGACCACCTCTTGAATTGACCACTGCAGTGCATCACAGACGCAAAGAATCGTTCCATTACTGAATGAGCGGGTGGGTTTGGACGCCGCCTCAATCATCTTGTCCAGACTATCCCAGACAAGCTCGATGGGGCCGAGATCAGGAGATTTAGCGGGCCAGTCAGCAATGAAATTGATGTTATTTGTCCTAAGAAAATTTACAATGTCTCTGGCTGTATGCGAGGTGGCATTATGCTGAAAAATCGAGATGTTGGCATGTTATGGAACAGAAGAATGAAGTGATGAGCAAGAATGTCATTGTGGCAACGTTGAGCATTTAAACTGCCACCAATGATGACTAGTGGTGAACAATAACCATGGGCAATAGCTGTCCAGACCATGACAGAACACCCACCCCCAAAACAATCTCGTTCAACACAACAGTAGTCAACAGCATTCATTTCTCCTGCGGTAGATGCGCACCCCGATGATTTTGCGTTAAAATGCATCCTACGAACAGTTTTTCCACCGATTCTGTTATTATGAAACCCAGGTGTGCTAGTAGCAGTTTGGAATCAATTGTGCAAATGTGTGTTCATGATATAGCGGTCTTGACCACGCATTTTAGCACACGGGACGTCCACAACGTGGCAAGTCGTTGGTGTTTCCTGTTCGAATTTAGCGTATCACTTAACTAAAACTTCCAGCATGCCTTGCAATGTCTTCTATCGACATGCCAGCATCAAGCATGCCAAACGCGTAAATTATTGGTTATTCTTGGCATACAAAAAAAACAAAGCGTCAGTAAGATAAGTAAAACAAATTAAATTGACAAAATACTACGCAGGACACATCAAACCATGCATGCACATTTCAAACTGAATTTCACGTTGTTGATGATTAACAGTGCAAAAATAATCAATAAAATTCATGAATCCTGATAATACAAGCTTAAGGCTAGCAGTGTCTGCGCTTAACTTTTTTTGTTAGTTGCCATCCGGGCAAGTGGGGACAGCATTTTCACTTGCCCGAATAACATTTTCTAAAAAAGCAACAATATTGCAGTAGATTATAAGAGAAAACATGTGTTTTGAATATTGTCCTGCACTCAACCAACCCACTATTTAAAAAACCCGCTGAGCACTGGTATAACAGACACAACCCCTTCCTTCCCCACCATCTCAATGAAATAATAACAATTGAAATAAAACCCACCTAAAATATAATGTTCAGTGGATACGATCTATGACGTGTACACATAACCAGGGCTGAATCTTGTCGACATGAATTTGTGCCCATATTTACATGCGACTTAACTTACCTTACACCTATTCTTATATTAGGCATATGTTGATATGTAAAAGCAGACCTACACTTTTTCATGGTGCAAAGTAGGCTACATAGCTGTACTTTTATTTATATTAATCAAAAGAAGAAGAAAAAATCGGTCGCCAGGCGGGCAACCTTACTGTGGGTTTTCAGTCGCCCGTCGTCGTTTTCAGTCGCCAGAGGCGATCGGGCGACCGTTAAGTGCGCACCCTGGGCTAGTACTACCTATATAATTTCATTACATAATGAATTCTTTTTTTTTTAACAAATATACATGTACAAATCAGAAGTTTCTTTTTTTTTGTTCAGTATATTATCCACATGATTCAACGTTACCAAGTTAATAAATCCGTGCGATACAACCGTGTATTTAATGCGTTTCTGTTTCAAGGTAATTCAATTTAATGTCCCAATAAATTAATTCATAGATGAAAATATTAACATGGCAAGGAACTTCGAAAGTCAACACACACTGTCTAAAATATTTATGAAATTTGTATCTAATGATAGTTAAAAATAATAAAAAACTCGTTCCAGTTACCTGGCCGTCCGTAAGTTTTTGTGCCGACCCTAAACTTTTTTTTTTAACCTTTTCCCCACACATGTTCTATTTAATAATCTATTAATACCAATCCTAATTTTAGTCTACTCTAAAAACAAGAGATCTATTAGTCTCGTTACCAGAAGACACGGAACACTTTGCACAATTTTACTTCTGAAGAGTTCCAAATGAAAAGCTTCCGGGAGCTATTCGGCGAGGTGTTCTCAGTAGTTCCAAATAAGTATGAGAACACGTCCGAAAGCATGTGTAGAGGCACTGATTTTTCGTGATTGCAGAATCACCTATCTGAAACTGAATTCCTGATTTTTTCCCCAAACATTTAATTTTAAATAGCGCAGTTGATTAATTAGAATTTGTTTTTCGAACTAGAAACTATGAATACCGACATCTGCCTGTGCTACGCTACAATACTAGTACCTTTGTATGTTACGTCAAGTGTTTAATGTAGAGTATCTAAACGTTTTACCAGTCGTGTTTTCTTCGATATTCCCCGCCGATTTAACAGGGGAAAAATGAACATTTTGAGCTAAAATTATCTGATATTTACTCAAGTGAAATATATATACCGTATTTTGCGGAGTATAAGCCGCTACTTTTTTTTTTCATATCGGAGGGGGCG
>JAECMU010025079.1:1157-14742 GCA_016106625.1 Dracogyra subfuscus | reverse complement strand
TTCAAACGCTTTAAGCACAACACATTCTGTAAGTATTAGTCATAAGAAAAGAAAAACGAGGAAGGAAATAGGATTGAGACACGATACAGAAGGTCCACAGGCAGCAAAAACAAATCTTGACATTTCCGAAAACATATCGTCCAGCACAGACACTGTACATAATAGAGACCATCATCTCCATGCAAAGCTGGACAGATGCAGTATATCGAGAGACCGGAAAGAACACAGACATGATAGAAGTAGCAGCACAAAGAAGATTGTTGACAGCATGCCACAAGACGACGCGATGACTGTGGCTGTGAGCACGACTCGTGAAGACAACAGTGTCGATGAAGGAAGGATGAAGAGGGCGAAGGAAAACACGAGTTTCAATGAAGAGCATGTGGAGCTGGACTATGAGGAGGATGTGGCTGATGAAGTGCATGCCCACCACAATGACGTCTCCAATGAAGATGATGCTGACGGAAAGAAAGAAGGAAGCGATGATGAAAAGGTATGAAATTCTTCTGATTTTCCAGTTATTGAATATTGTAGTCAGGGGGGAAATAGATTGATTGGACTCTGCTGGTTAGAAAATCCAAAATTAATTGTCATAGGATATGTAAACTCTAATTAATTAATCCTTCAGATTAGATGCTGGAATTGATGTAACTATAATAGAGTTTGGGTTTGTTTTCATGTGTGCGTAACAAAAAAGGGGCATGATTTTGCTCATTCTGCTATGCAACAAATGGTCACGAAGACAAAATTTTAAGAGTAATTATATTTGGATGAACAAGTAGACACTACCAAAAAAATAAAGTTTAAATCAACAAATGGACACTATTTCAAACTTAAAGTTTAAGTCAACAAGTAGAAAAGACAGACAAAAAATACAATAAACAATGGATACTACTTAACAAACATGAATTTAGTATTTCTCAGTAACTGTTGTCTAAATTATTGCCAATTTTTTTTTAATTTGAGCTATTAAACCATTTACTTTCAAGATTATTACATTATTAAACACTGTATTAAATTATAAGTACAGGTAAAAAATGTGTTACCTTAAGAAGTATGGTCTATGGGCAAGTGGAAAAATATATGGGACAAGTGCATATCTGATTGGCACTTACCTTGTGGCAAGTAATGTTTAAAGAAAATTTGAACCCCTGATTTAGTAAATTATATTAACTTAATGTGAAGTAGGGCTAGTTAATTTTAATCGTGGCTAGTAAAAAAATCACTGATCACATGACGAGTAGATTAAAAAATATTTTAGAAGCCCTGATTTGTAAAATCTAATTATTTAATCCTAAATTTTAATGATGATTTTGTTGTATAGATCTATGCTAGGTTTTGGGTTTGTTTTTCCATGTGTTGGTAACAAAAAAGTCCATTGGCTACATGTAGATATTAGGGCCAGTAGGAGTGATGGTAAAATCTATTGGTGAACTCATGAATTCAGGTATTAATTCTATTGTTGCTATTAATGATTATTTGTAACTGCATTCATACACCATACAAGACTGCCACCATCTATTTTAATCCATTATAACACAAAACAGAGGAAAAGCACCCCACTTCCATGTGTTAAAATGAATACAGTTCATTTGTGTGTGACGTAGGCTGAAGAATAGAAAGTTAAAGTGGATGGTGCATTCTACAGGGTTAAATATTGAAAATGTAGAAGAAGTGGCAGTTTTAAATACATAATAATTGATATGTTCAGTATTTGACATTGGTTTTTATTTTGGGTGGGATGTCACCCATATTTTAAAGTACTCACCTGAGTTGTTCTAGGAACAATCCCCGTCAGTAGACCCACCAACCAGCTGGCAGTCCTTTACGTCTGAGGTGCACTTGTGTGCATAAGCACATCCTAATTTTATCTCAGAAGCATTTTTCTTTTGTCCACCTAAAAACATGTTTTCAGTAAACCTCCAGGACTCGACCTTAGCAGTAGCCTGTGGTGTTTTTGGCTACCAGTTTGTTGCTGGGGTTACCAGATGTCTAAACCCAGTACTCTCGAGTGCCTAATAAACATAGAGGCTGAATAAGCATAGGGGCTGGAAAAATTTCTATAATCCATTAAAAGTGGGGTGCGGAATTAGCATAGGGTGAGGACATTTTTTTAGTGCCGAATTAGCGTAGGGGGTTATAATTTTTTTCAGATGTAATTAAACGTAGGGTGTTGAATAAGCGTACACAGACATTTTTTCACAAATTTAATAAACATATATGTATGTTTATTTGGCACTCAAGAGTAGTCTGCTGGTCTACTACTTTACTAGATTTACTTTTTTGCATACATCCAGTTACAATGTAATTTTTGAAAATTAAACATTTGCGGGGTATTAAATAGACAATAACACCCGCAAATCTAAAAACTCAATATGGTTATGTCCATTGTAAACTGAATAATTTTCCTACGGAAGTAACTGTATAGTTAGAATTTCCTGAAAAGAAAAAAATACCTGGCTTCAATCTAACTGTAGACCCTTGTATCTTCAAATTTGCCTGTTCCAATTGCCAATGGTGTCATTAGCTTTCCGGGTGTTATTGTCTATTTGATCACAATACAGAACACAGTCGCCATCAGTTTACAAGACACTAAACACGTAAAACATCCACCTAAAACAATATGTTAAATATAAAAAAATTATTTCGTTGTTTTAATTTATTAAAATTATGGGGCTACCAATTTTTACTGAGGGCTACCAAATGTTATAACCTAGTAGACTGGCGGACTACCACTGAAAAAAGTTACGGTCAAAGCCTGACCTCCAGCTGCTATTCAAAATTAAGAAGCTGCTTTAAGTTTAACCACAACCAATCCCAGTGTTTGAATACTAGTATAATTACACTTCTTCTGTAATTGTTCAATGTGTGCTATTCAAAACTTCTTTGTGTCAGTTACAGTATATGCAAGCTTTACTCAGATCTTTCGTATATATTGCAAATCACTTGCCTGAAACCTATGAGTGGAGTAATTTATCAGTCCGCCAGGGGTGCAGTATAGCTATAATTGAGTATATCATTAAATATAACATTTCTTTCTTTATTTGGTCTTCATTTGCAATATTGGTTGTACTTTGTATATTACAGCAAGAGGGAGAAATCACTGACGATGACAATGATGATGGAGAAATTGATGAGGTAGGTGTGGCTTTGTTTTCCAAACCTTCTCACAGCATCTTAATGAAAACAATAACATAGCCTGTGAATAAATGGTCAATACGTGTGCGATGCTGACAGTTTACCATTTTTTTTACAAAAGATTAACTGCCATCAACAAGTTTTCAAATTTTAGAACATATTTTAGCAATATAATGCACACACCCCAAGAGAACCACATATTTCTGATACTGTAAAAATGAGTTTTTAATTTAACTGCATAAATTACATGTACGCGGATAATTCCAGAAAAATCCATTGAAAAAAAGCAAGCAAGACGAGGCTAACGCTGTACGTTTGCTTGTAAGACTTGTACTATCAATACAGGCCTTCTAGAATACGGTGGCCCGATGCCCGAGGCCAGTGGTTTTTGGATTCGGGCCAGTAATAAGTTACTTTGTGAGATCCCGATGGCAAGTGGTAAAAAAAAACACTTGCAAAATACGAAAACAAAAGAAATGGCTACAAAGTACAAGTTATTTTCTTTCTATTTGCAATCACATGAAATATTTTAATAACAAATAGTTAGTAAACAGTAATCTTTGACCCATTGATGACATCAGTATACCTACCGATGTAACTTTATTCAAGTTATAAAGTGTAAACACTGCAAAAAACGAAAGTTTATTGTTTACCACCATATTTATGCTACACTGGTACCCAAAGATTTGTTACTCTAATGTTAATAGTAGTACAGTGCAAGCGTAAAATGCAAAACGGTAACCAGTCTTATTACTTTTTAAAGGTTGCATATCACCATTTATGTTGCAAAACAGTCAAAGTTTAAATTATTAATTTAATTTATAAAATATCACATAAACTGCAAACAAATATATATATATAATAATAATAATAAAAATAATTAATTACACAATATCAAGAAATAAGTGAAAATAAGAAAGTACCTATAAGGAAAAATTTAAAATGTTGTTGCTGTATGTGAGTGGTGTGTGTGGGGGAGATAAGGATCTTGTTTCCTTTCTTTTTTGTATGTTTTTTTTTCTTTTTCTAAAAACAGTGTGCCTAATGAGCCTATGTGTTGTTGACAAATATTTACATATGATCTCAGTATGCAAAATGTACCTGGTACATTAAAAAGTTAATTATTTTAGTACTGCTTTCCAGTAGACCAGTTTTACGGAACCCACTCTGAAGCATGTCTTTCTTTAGTGTGACCTCTGTTCCTGAACGTGAATCGGCAAATCAAGTGGCTGCAGTCGGTCAGTGCTACAGGCTGGTACAAAGACACATTTAATATTGTTAATAAAGTCCAGACTTCAACATGATGTTATTTGAATGGCGTTGCCATGACGTTAAAGTCCAGACTTTATTAAAGTTAAAATCCTCTGGCAGTTTCTTAGAATCTTTCATTCCTTTTCTTATTACAAATCACATCCTGTCGAGAATTAATTTTTCCATGTTGATTTTGATATCCATATTTTAGTGATTTGTTTCTATGAAACTGCTACAATGCCTTTTATGCCACCCATGACAGAACTAGGTTAGATGGCGATTACTGAAATTAGCTTAAAATGTATTGGAGTGTCATTAAACAAACATTCCATTCCTCTCCCTACTTGTTTATGTGGTGTCAGGGTTTGAAATACTGTTGGCACGACTGGTTTTTGCCTGTCAACATTACCACTGGCTGGGAGATTTTTGCCTGTCAGACAACAGTTATTTTAAATTTGGGGTGGGACATAGCCCATTGGTGAAGTGCGATGAGCAGTCGGTTTAGGATCTATCCCTGTCGATGGCCCCATTGGACTATTTCTCATTCCAGCCATTGCACCACAACTGGTGTAACAAAGGCCGTGGTATGTACTTCCTATCTGTGGGAGGGTGCATTGAAAGATCCCTTGTTGATAATCGAACACAGTTCCCATGAAGTGATTGATGACAGCTGGTCCTTAACTACATGCCCGAAGCCATATAACCGTAAATAAAATGTGTTGAGTGCATCGTTAGATAAAATATTTCCTTCCTTATTTTAAGTTTATATTCAAACATTAGTTTTGAGTCAGCCATGTTAAGTCCGGCAGGTTTTGATTCAGGTTGGCAGAATATGTAGCTTACCAGACTGAATATGTAATTCCAGAAAATTGTTTGATTGTTGCGTTCATGCATTAAATTTAAAACATCATTTACATACTCATGATGGGTTACAAAAATCCGAAATGGGTTACCTGTACTTGCTTTTATGTAACCCAGGACCTGAACTTAAGAATTTGTCTCTCATGGCAATTTTCAAAACAATTGTAATGGGTGAAACAGCCCACCGACGGCAATTTTGAGCCTGCCTATGGAAATTGTTTTTAAAAGTGATATTTACAGCAAAAAATCTGACTGAAAGGCTATCTTGTTATATGTAGACAACTTTTACATGTGCAGATGTTAAATATTGGCAGATAATGTACACTAAAGGTCTATACATTTCGTCATTGTTAAGCTTTATCGACGGTACAAAAGTGCCATTGGTGATGCTCGCTACCTACGGCAATTTATACCTCAATGAAGGCAAAATGGTTTGTGTCAATTCTCAATTATCGGAGGCCTGGTTTACTTGAATTTGTTTAAACAGCCGAACCCCTTAATGGTTTATAGCAATTTTCCATTGTGAGAATTGATGTACACCCATCACTGATTGTTTCAGGAGGAAGACTGTTAGATGATTTATAGCAATTTTCCATTGTCAGAATTGATGTACATATCACTGATTGTTTCAGGAGGAAGACTGCGAGGAAGGGGAGATTCGAGAACCAGGATTCAGGCGACAGTCAGCCAAACCAATATGTCGGTTCTTCCTGAGAGGAAGCTGCACATGGGGACTCAACTGTCGATTCCTCCATCCAGGAATCAATGATAAAGGTATGAATATGGGAGTGGGGGGGGGGGGGGGTGGAAGGGGGGAGAATTGTTAGGTTTTATGTCTGAAATTTAACATCTTCATGGCACAGATATAATAATTTTATTTAGTGTCTATTGACGTAAATGTAGAAATTTTAAATCAAATTTCTTTATTTACATGTTAAAGTAACAAGTTACAAAACAATTTTACTTTATAAAAATTTTAAAATATTTTTTTGTTTAACCGTACGAAGTGGTGGCAGACTTTTGGAGTCTAGCAAGAAAGTAATCCAGTTTTTCATCTCTGCATCTCTGAGTACATGTGTATAAAGTAAATATATGGATTACTTCGACAGAATCTGTTTTCAGTAATAAAAGTTACATTTTGCTACTGTCTCCCAAAGTAAAAATTGTGAAATATTTTAGTTTTTAGTCAGAATTGTTACATTGAAAATGGTATGTAGACAAACATTATGGGTGAAATTTATGCAGGATCTTAGCATATGAAGGATCTTAATGTATGTTATAACAATACATACCGGTGGATGATTGGACAACGACGATCATACATTTTGTCAGTCATCGGAGAAAAAAAATTGAGCTCATTACTTCGCTCAATAGCATTTCCGCTGAAAAGCAGAATCGTAACAACCTCAAACGACGCACTTGCACACTTGCAGTAAAATCGGTATGTGTAAGTCACTGGCACAAGCTACTGTTTGTTATGTAATCAGTTTTGTATGTGATGTTTAATTATATTCTGTGGATCACTGATCTAAAAAAAAAAATGTTATTATTATTATTCCTTTGTTATAAATATTAAAGCTATATTTTTTGTTTTGTTTTTGCAGGAAATTACAGATTGATTGAAATGCCTGGTTTCCACAGAGGAGGTCCTATGGGACCATTTGGTCCAATTTGGGGGCCTGAGGTAATTTACATTTATTTCCTATATGATTTATACACATTGTTTTCCCATATGATTTTTCTGTGTGTTTACTGTCCAAGATGAGAAGTATTATGGATATATGTGTAAAATATTACAGGCATTTTTGTTTTTTTGGTCAAAATTCTGATTAGTAACGGTGAACATGATATTGAACAATATAATTAACAAATTAAGCTGAAGATAACAGCTGATGAAGTTCATTAGTTGCTAATAAAATAGATTTTATAATTATTTGGCAGATTTATTTTGAGAAGAAGTGCTTATTTTGGAAAATGGTATATAATGCATTGGGGTGTTTTTTGGTTATAAAAATGGGATTCTTTTGGGACTTGGTTTTGAAATAGTATAATTTTAATCTAATATAGAATATTTCCTGATTGTAAGATCATAAACATCAAGTAGTTAGCTTTTTACACTTCAGTTTCTTTCCTTATAGCAAGGTATTATCATATTGCAGTAACCTAGAATACATTTCTAGCACTCGCCCTTTTGTAGACAGTGTCAGAAAAAACATCTACATACGGATGAGTGCCAGAAATATTTTCTAGTTCATTGATTCTTGTAATTTCAGTATAATTATTATAAAATTCACTGCAGTTTATTTTTATATGGTGATGTCACTCCTTCTCTCACCTGATATATGTTACGTCACTAAAAGGAATGCATGCAACATTACATATGTGTTATCAGGTACTACAGTTGCTTAAAGAATGACTGTTGCTTAGAGAATGATGTAATCAATAGGTTGCAGCAGCCGCTTATTTCCAAAATTACGAGAGCAATTGACTAATGAAATGGGTGCATTACTGTTTAGGAGACCTTTCTCCTGGTGTATGGTATCGATCCAAGTCGGTGGGCCCATTGGGCTATTTCTCATTCCAGCCAGTGCACCACGGCTGGTATATCAAAGGCTGTGGTATGTGTTAACCTGTCTTTGGAATGGTGCATATAAAAGATCCCTTGCTGCTAATCGAAAGGAGTAGCCTTTGAAGTGGCAAAAGCGGATTTCTTCTCTCAATATATGTGTGGTCCTTAACCATGTTTGACGCCATATAACTGAAAATAAAAAGTGAAATATTTCCTCCTGGTTGATTGAATTGGGGGAAAATGAACGTTTTGATACTGTGAAGTATTGACTAGGTAGGATAGCTTGTGTAATTGTTTTTCTGTCTGTCTGTTGTCAGATGCCCGAAGAGCCTGAGCCGCCACCACCGCCAGAACTACCACCAACCGAGTCGGCGTGGGAGCGAGGTCTGCGACACGCAAAAGAGGTTTGCTAATTCCTCCTCATAGTGATCATTAACTGCGGAAAGAAAGTGACAAAATACAGTCTATATCAGGATTAATCTGCTTAACTAAATGTTACCTAGACTTGGCTACAGATTTTCTGATCAAATTTGCCAGATTGCTGTTAATTTATCGCACCCAACTAAAACCTCCAATAAGGCCAATATTTTATGCGAATTACTTGATTGCTTCTGTAATCAGAGTCTGGATGTTGTATTTATATTTGAGTTTATTATGAAGCAAGCAAACACTTTGGCAGTATCGGTCCGTACGAGCTAGTTTGTCATATTGTGTAATCTCCAAACAAGGTTGCTTATTTAATACCTGTATACTTAAAAAATATCATAGTGTATATCAAAGTGTTTATCCCATCAGAACGTCATTTGATGACATCATTGATTGGCACAGTATAACTTTCCTGGAAGATCAGCTAAACTAGATCGGTGATCTAAATTGATATCGATATGGGTAATAAATAGAATATAGTAAACTCGCAACCATTTCTTGTTTATTTTCGTGAAATAATTATCATTCTCACTTGCTAAAGCTTGAAATAATTTAACATTATTTCACTTGGGACATGATACTTGATACGAATTGGAAGCTTGTTTGATATCCTGTTATAGAACCTAGTAGCTTGTGATTGATTGAGGTGTCATTAAATGTTGTTGTTTGTTTTCTCCTCCAGCTGCGGAAGAAGGCTCAAGAGAAGAAAGAACAAGAGACAGACTTTGAAGAGAAGCGGTTGAACCTCAGCCTTGACGAGGAGCGAGAGCTCAACAAGGAGAATGAGAGGACCAAATATACAAAAGATCCATACTACGACCAACAAGCGTATGTCGTTTATTAGATTATTTTAAAGTTTGTTTTGTTTCACGACACCACTAGAGCACATTGATTTAGTAATCATGAGCATTTGGGTGTCAAACATTTGGTAATTTTTACATTGTCTTAGAGAGGAAATCAGACTATCGAAATAGGTTCCCTTCATGACGTCACGGATCAAATTTTACGGAAATTCCCGAAACGAATTCAGCTGGTTCTGTTTTTCAGGGGAATATTTTTAAATGGAAAATATACCGGTATCTAAATTAAAAAAAAAAATTAAATAATTTTTTAATCATATTAAATAATATGTTGATTGATATAGCTCAATACATCATACATCTGGAACAGCACTTTAATCAGTATGCTCTAGTGGTGTCATTAAACAAAACAAAAATCTTTTGTGTGTACTAATAGATTTTTTGTACTGTTCATTGTATTAAATGCAAGGCATCATTACTCTGTTTTAATTTTTTTAATGTTTTCATTGTTTTTAGTTTTGAAGACGATGAGTACTACAGCAAACCTCAAGTGACAACGTGGCAGCCAGGGCAGTACGAGAATTTTGAAGTGCGGTGGACAAGAGGACCAGAGTACCCTCCCTTTAGGGTAGAAATATTTAATATACTTCAACACTGTTGTTACTATAAATAATCAAATTCTACATCTTAAATTGTTGTATTTTTTGTTGTAAAGAACGTTTTTGGACAATTTATCATACCTCTATTTTTGAACAATCGGGGAAAAGTGAAAATTACAATCTTTAAAATTCAAATTATTCATCTTGTTTTAACACTGGATTATCTTTTCATCATCAATAGACATTTGCTTTAACAAAATGACTTATGAATGAATACCTACATTCCTAAAGCACTAGAGTTATTTATGTTTGCACCAATAATACACCTTAACATATTTAAGACCAAACAGAAGCATTCAGACATGTATTTGTGATAATTTATGCAACTAGATTTAATTAAAGATTAGATAACAATTTGTTTATTTTTAATTTCTGCAAATATGAGAATAAACAATATGCACTCTTTTGTATGATTATGTACTAAACTGTAAATATGGTCAATTCTTTTAAAAAAGTAATTAATTTTTTTTTTTTTTTTTTAACCATAGGAAGAAGAGCGACCAGGTTTTAAAGAAAGACATTTTAGTTTACATATGGACAGAGTTGAACGACCAGTGTAAGTTACAAATAAATTAGATTCTTTATTTATTTTTAACATTTTTACGCCAATCAATTTAACATTTATATTTCATTGTCTGTATACTGTAGCTTGATGCATGGTTGGTTTTGGGTTGATCCCTGTCAGTGGGCTGTTTCTCATTCCAGCCAGTACACCACGATTGATATATCAAAGGCTGTGGTATGTGCTATCTTGTCTGTAGGACGGTGCATATAAAAGATCCCTTGCTACTAAAGAAAAAGTTTGGGTTTCCATTCTAAGATTGTATGTAAAAATTACCAAGTGTTTGACATCCGATAGCTGATGTTTAATAAACCACTGTGCTATAGTGGTGTCGTTAAACAAAGCAAACTTTGTATACAGTAAATCTTAAAAAAATTATTGTAATAACACAAAATAGCAAGTTAAATTACAGATGATTAAATGTGAAAAAATTCTTACTTCAAGATACTAAGCTACTAATAAAACATTTAAATGTTTTGAGCGGGCAGTGGTACAGTACCCGCCTGATGCGCGGTCGGTCTAGGATCGATCCCCGTCAGCTTACCACTGGGTTTTTTTCTCGATATAACCGTAATTCTAATGTGTTGAGTGTGTCGTTAAACAAACAAAACAAAAACAATTAGTTTTTTAATGTTTTGAATTGTGGAGTGTTAAAAGTATGTAGAAGATTTTACACTAAAGATCGAACCACCTCAATGGATTCATTCAACTGATTTGGTTGTTACTCATTCCAGTCAGAGCACCACAACTGAATAAAGGCCGTGGTATTTGCTTTCCTGTCTGGGAAAGTGCTGATAAAAGATCCCTTGCTGCATTATTAAAATGTAGTGGGTTTCCTCTGATGACCACGTGTCAGAATTACCAAATGTTTGACATCCAATAGTCAATGATTAATTTATTAATGTGCTCTAGCGGTGTCGTTAAACAAAACAACCTTCTTTCTTTTTTAACATTTAGAAATGCATTTTAGATGATTATATATGTTGAAAAAAAGAAAGATTATTTCAAGCAAGGTACTACATTTTAAACAGAAGTACCATAAAATATGTATGAGTACCAAGTCTGCTCACATTGGTCTATGTTTGTTTTTTCTTTTAGATATCCCCCAAGACAGAGAAACGAGCGACGGCATGACAAGTGGCATCATGACAGAGCCGAGGTGCCGCATCCTGCAAAACATGTGCCAAAGGGTCGGCAGGCAGACGAGTGGCATGACCCATGGCAGAGGTCAGATCACTTTATCAGACTTGTTTTTGTAAAACACAGTAGGGAAAATAAAGTTGAGATGGGGAACTCTGGATTCGACAAATTAATTATGGAGAAATGACACACCTTAATGTAACCAGGACCTTCCTGTTCATTGCCAAATTTTGCCAGTTGCTAATTTTCACACAAAGTGGCTCAAACATATTTAACCTTTGGCTAATAAGATTTTCTTTAGCCACTTTTGAATAATTTTTAAGGAAATACATCAGAAAATTTAATCCAAAGTGTGTCTTGACAGATACTGATATACTCGTATAATACCGATATACTCGTATAAAGAAAAGTGGTGTTTTGTTTATCATTATGAATATATTTAGAAATGATAAAGTAAAATGTTGCAGCTTTCATTACACTGAAAATATGCAAATGGTTTTTTTAATGTTCCTGTAGAAAATTTTATGTTTAACATTCTTCGTCACTATTAGTTACGAATGTTTCAGAGATTGTTACACAGAGAACATTTTTTTCACTACTGCATCATGACTTGCTACACTATTCTCAACATCAAACAGTTTCTACACAATTTTCCAGCTGATCACTAACTGTTTATCAAAATTTTAAAGAAGAAAAAAAGTTGCCTGCACATTCATTGTTTTCTCTGCAGGACAAAGTCGCCAGTGTCGAGATACAGAGGATCAAGAAGTGATTCGCGCGGCAGACGACGGTCAAGACGATCGTACAGTGTCTCCTCAAGAGGTTCATCTAGGTAACGTTTACTTAACATGCTAGAGGTTTATCTAGGTAATGTTTACTTAACATGCTAGAGGTTCGTCGAGGTAATGTTTACTTAACATGCTAGAGGTTCATCTGGATAATGTCTACTTAACATGCTAGAGGTTCATCTAGGTAATGTTTACTTAACATGCTAGAGGTTTGTCTAGGTATTGTTTACTTAACATGCTAGAGATTCATCTAGGTAATGTTTACTTAACCTGCTAGAGATTCATCTAGGTAATGTTGACTTAACCTGCTAGAGATTCATCTAGGTAATGTTGACTTAACCTGCTAGAGATTCATCTAGGTAATGTTGACTTAACATGCTAGAAGTTCATCTGGGTAATGTTTACTTAACATGCTAGAGATTCATCTAGGTAATGTTTACTTAACATGCTAGAGATTCGTCGAGGTAATGTTTACTTAACATGCTAGAGGTTCATCTGGGTAATGTCTACTTAACATGCTAGAGGTTCATCTAGGTAATGTTTACTTAACATGCTAGAGGTTTGTCTAGGTAATGTTTACTTAACATGGTTGAGGTTCGTCTAGATAATGTTTACTTAACCTGCTAGAGATTCATCTAGGTAATGTTTACTTAACCTGCTAGAGATTCATCTAGGTAATGTTGACTTAACCTGCTAGAGATTCATCTAGGTAATGTTGACTTAACATGCTAGAAGTTCATCTGGGTAATGTTTACTTAACATGCTAGAGATTCATCTAGGTAATGTTTACTTAACATGCTAGAGATTCATCTAGGTAATGTTTACTTAACCTGCTAGAGATTCATCTAGGTAATGTTTACTTAACATGCTAGAGGTTCGTCTAGGTAATGTTTACTTAACATGCTAGAGGTTCATGTTTACTTAACATGCTAGAGGTTCGTCTGGGTAATGTTTACTTAACATGCTAGAGGTTCATGTTTACTTAACATGCTAGAGGTTCGTCTAGGTAATGTTTACTTAACATGCTAGAGGTTCGTCTAGGTAATGTTTACTTGACATGCTAGAGGTTTGTCTAGGTAATGTTTACTTAACATGCTAGAGGTTCGTCTAGGTAATGTTTACTTAACAAGCTAGAGGTTCGTCTAGGTAATGTTTACTTAACATGCTAGAGGTTCGTCTAGGTAACGTTTACTTAACATGCTAGAGGTTCGTCTAGGTAATGCTCACTTAACATGCTAGAGGTTCGTCTAGGTAATGTTTACTTAATATGCTAGAGGCCCATCTAGGTAACGTTCACTTAACATGCTAGAGGTCCATCTAGGTAATGCTCACTTAACATGCTAGAGGTTCATCTAGGTAACGTTCACTTAACATGCTAGAGGTCCATCTAG
>JAECMU010025069.1:33773-45302 GCA_016106625.1 Dracogyra subfuscus | reverse complement strand
TGTTATTTCACAATTTATTGTTTGGAATGTATCAATATTGTTATACGGAGATCCTTCTGGTGGTATATAAACTGTTCCTACAATCAAACTTACGTTTTTGTTACTTGTAAATAGTTGAAACCATAACACATAGTCAGATGTACTAGCTATATTAAAATCAACATTGTTAACATATTTATGTTTCGCCGCTACTCCAATCCCACCTGAACTCATTAATGAATAACTATATCTGTTTTTCATTACATATTTATAACCTGGTATATCTATAAAATCTGCATCGTTTGTTTTTGTTTCACAGAAACACAAAATGTCATAATTATTTATAAACATTTGAAATTCGGGTATAAGCAATTTAGATTTCAAACCACAAACATTTATAAACAACGTAATGAAACGTCGACCGCTAATTGCTGTGTAGACAAGCATAAACTTGTGACAATACGCTTTGCTGTCCTTCAACATATTTATTGATACTAAGTTTAATTCCGCAAATACGACAAATAGGTCAGTAATCGTCAAATTGTAAAAGGTATATCTCATTTTGTGTTTTATTTTGCTATTAATATGATTTTAACACTCTTGCTAATTATAATATCTCTAATTTGATTATTGTTTTCTTGGTAATATTTCAACAACTTCATAGAACTACGTGACGTCAGTAAATCCTAATCGGTTTTATCCAATTGCGGGAATTGTAAGCATTGGCGTATTTTGATTCTGATCAACAAGACAAGAATGTACGAGTCTTATGGATGACATTATGTAATAAAACAATTATTGACCATATTTCGGGCAATGTCATGTTTTGTGGACCGAAGAAATGGATATTGACCTAGATATCAATTTCTTTGGTCCATAAATGTAGAATACTAAACGAGCCTATCATATAATTTTTATGAAATGAGTGAACAGTTTTGGTATCTGACGAGTGAAAGTAGCATGTCGACGACATCGTTTTGGCTTTGTACACAGTGGGTCCAAATATAACGGCCTGTCTAATCGCAATTTCCATTCATGATCGTAATGGTACACTTTTAAATTACACGATTTTATACAAACACGGTTAGATACGTTAATAGTCCCTGAACAAAACATTTTCAACAGCAGTTTTGCACTGAAATGTATTCTGGCGTTCGGGAAAAGGACGCGTCATGCACCCACATTATCTTATTGCAGGGAGATACAAAGTGACGTCATTCCAATATCGACATCATTCAAATTTAAAAAAAAACATTACCCTGTCAGTATGCGCGTGCAAATGTTACATTAGTTAGATATTGAGTAATTGTTATGACATGAGTTATATCTTACACTGGTGTGTAACAAAACATGATATTGCACTCAGTGACGGTAAATAATTACGAACGAAACAAACCTTTAACTTTGCACCAATGGTAATGTGCATCTTATCAGAATATATTATAAAGATATATTTATATTTTTGCAATACCTTTGTGACTCTACTTTCAGATTTTACAGCACTGAATTACACCGGAAAGGAGTTTCTGATCCCATTCAGAGCAGCGAATCTCTTTTATATTCTTATGTCCTCTGAACATAACGCCAGTGTTACCATAAGGGATAATTCTAATTCCAAAGAAATGTTTTATTCTGTTGTGGCTGGGACATCAGTTACAATTCCATGGAGTTACACTAGTAACCAGATAGCTAAACAAGCTGTTTGGAATCATGGTAAAATCAAAATATTAGTTGAATGGAGTAATAGTGATGGTCATAATTATAGTAATGTTGGTAGCAATAAACTGTCACTATATATTGTATCATCCTCTGCAATTAACGTGTATGCTCTTGACAAAAGAGCTCATTCTTCAGATGGGTACCGAGTGCTACCAATTCAGGCATTATCTACAGAGTACATAGCCGTTTCGTACACGTCCGGCAAGTGTTGGATACTGGCGTCAGCTGTACATAATGATACAACTATTAAAATCCAGTTTAGAGTCAAAAATGGTGATGCTCGTTCTACTGTTATCTCAAATGTTTTTGAAAAGACGCATACGCTGAATCGGTTTGACGTCATTCGAATCAGATGTAAATGCGATTTAACAGGGACTCTTATCACCAGCAATAAACTAATCGCAGTGGTGTGTAGAGGCGGGGGGACATTTGAAGAAATGCTGCCTCCTACGGAAACGTTTGGGAACAGGTTTGTTCTGCCTAGTCTTGAAACTAAAGATACAACGGCAGTTTATCGTATCATTGCTAAGGAGAACGGTACACATATCTTTGGTAGCACTGGACTGAACGAGACCATAGATAGGGGTGATACCATCATGATAGCTGTTACTGATCCTCTGTGTATTCATTCAAACAAACCAGTCATGGCTGTCTTGATCGCTGTCTATAACAAAAAAGCATTGTTCCTGTCTATTGTGCCATCTACAAGTCAATACAGCAGCAAGACGTTTGTTCAGTTGAAGTTACCCATTTATTATGACTCATTCGAGTCGTACATTACGATTTCAGCACACAAGAATGAAACATCGAGATTAAGTCACATCACTGGTATTAAAAATGTTGTTGCCGTCGATTCTTGCGACTACGCAGTGTTTACAGCGAAACTAACATCAAATGTTCTGAATCTCATTGGTGAATTAAAAAACAAAGTTGGAATTATAATATATGGACTAGAATTTAAAGGATATGCTACTGGATTCGGATTTCCCTTCGGAATGGAGTTTGGTAAGCTATGCCTAAAGAATAATTCACAATTATATCAAAATATATTTAACGTTGTGTTTGTTTTTTGCAGTCTCTAACGTTTATAATGTATACACACACAGGCACACACTAACTCACTCACGCACACGCACATACACACACACATTCTTAATTGAATGTTGTATTCCACTCGTTGGTATTTATAAACGTTAGATTCATAGTCTGGATACAGATATCTATCGGCACCGTGGCTACAAATTGTTTTACCTGGTGGATGGAGGAAGGATACTTATATTACTCCCTGTTCACAAGTAATGAGTCGGCGAGACAAGAAAGCCCACTCAACATAAGCTACTGTTACCAGTTAGTAATATTAGGTATTCTAAACACATTATATTACATCGTTGTATTAAAATGGGAAATAGTCTGGTATTTGTACAAACTGAGTATGGATTCTACATTAACCTATCTTAGGCAGTCATTCACTTACTGAGCAATGTTGCTCTCCACCAAACCCCCCCCCCCCNAACCTTTTTAAATAGAAATATATAAATGTGTTATTTTGGTCAAAAACCTGGGGAAGGAGGGGCGGTATAGAGATCCTAAAATATTTAACATAATACTCAAGCCCGTGGGTGAAAATATTCCGATAATGTCAGTTTGTTTATTGAACTAGATGTATTCTGTATTGAATTTGTTTACACATTGATGATTGCCTGTACTGGTTCGAATGGGAAATAATCTGGTATTTTTACAAATGAGATATGATTCAATGAGCAACCTTAGGGAGATACTTACTCACTGACCTACATGTATATATCCTTACCAATAAGCAAATTATAAATGTAGTGATTTTGTTTAGACAGTGAGGTGTAGGTGCGGTACAGTTATAATAAAATATGTAATATCTCAAGCCCTTGGGAGAAATTATTCAAATAAAATCAATTTTGTATTTAATTAAATACATGTATTCGAGACATTAATTACTGCTTGAGCAACCTCTGTCACAACAACGCCAGCTGCCTGGACATCGTCTTCGGCTACATATGTCGGAAATACTTAATCGTGGTCAGCAGGATGTAACATCTCGCGAAATGCGATTTTAAGCTGCGCCCTTTTTAGTAAGCCACGCCCCATGCCAAAAAGGAATCTGATGTTTTCGCGGGATATAAACATAAATATGAACGTGTAGTCCTAATTTCCTAGTAAATTATGCCAAATATAGATCTGTGTTATTGTAACGAGCATTTAATACAATATTAAGTAATATAAATCAGTTTTATAACTGAGCGTTTTTCAATGTGTTTTTCTTCTTCTAATCTGTACTTCCGATGTTTTCACATATCTATACGTCACCTGCTGTCAACTCAGCAACTAAGTTTATAACAGATATATCGGACTACAAACAACGCTGCATAGTTAATCGTGTGTAAACTTGACAATAATACGTGAATAATATAATATATCGCATAGTTTTGGGGGTTTTTTAACGCCTGTATCAGATATGTAAACACGAATATATATACTTGAGTAAACATGAATATATATATATATACAGTATAAGTAAAAATGAATATATAATCGTGGGTTAATTCATTATCTACCACCTACAGATAAGGTAAGGGAGTGGGGTTAAATGACCTAACAATGTGGTACATGATATTTGGGGGTAGTTTTTGCACAAATTATAAAACTTCAGATTTAAATCTTATCAGGGTAGAATTTCCATTTTATATGTACCGATAATGTTAATTTCAACTAAATAAATGCCTTCTTATGCAGACAGTGAAAATTAAATATAAAAATGATCAGGGTATATTTACAATTTGTTATTTGTAATTTTCTATTTTTGTAACAGTGGGGTGGGACATAACTCAGTGGATTAAGCATTCGCTTGATGTGAGATTGGTCTGGACCCATCGGGCTATTTCTTTTTCCAGCCAGTGCTCCACAACTGGTGTAACGAAGGTCATGGTATGTGCTATCCTGTCTGTGGGATGGTTTATATAAAAGATCCCTGCCTGCTAATCGAAAAGAGTAGCCCATCGGGTTTCCTTTCTCTATCTGTGTCTGATGCTATATAGCCAGAAATAAAAATGTGTTGAGTGCATCATTAAATAAAACTTTTCCTTCTTTCCTTTTTTTGTTAAAAATATACCAGGTATGTGAATAACCTTACTGTATGTTTCCTATCCATGCTAGGAATAGTTGTAGGAAAATGAGACAGTTAAGAATTTAATAGGCTGGAATTTAGAAAGATAGAAAGAAATGTTTTATTTAACGACACACTCAACACATTTTAATTACGGTTATTTGACGTCAGACATATGGTTAAGGACCACACAGATATTGAGAGAGGAAACCCGCTGTCGCCATTTCATGGGCTACTCTTTCTGATTAGCAGCAAGGAATATTTTATATGTACCATCCCACAGACAGACCACGGCCTTTGATATACCAGTCGTGGTGCACTGGCTGTGACGAGAAATAGCCCAATGGGCCCACCGACGGGGATCGATCCCAGACCGACCACGAATCGAGCGAGCGCTGTACCACTGATTTCAATAGGGTGGGTTTTAGTTTACCTTAACTACCGACAATACAAGATCACTTTTCCCAAAATATGGTATATTAATTTACTTATTGTTAGCTAATATATATTTCAACCAAGTAAACATCTTCTTGTATAAACATTAACAATCAAATATGTATATGATGGATTAATCTAAATAATTAGGGTAGATTTCCAAATTATAAGACATTTTTATTATTATTATTATTTATTATTATTGTTTTAATATATGTGAATAACATCACTGTATGTATACTATCAGTGCTAGGGATAGTTCTAGAAAATTGAGACATTTACGATTTCAATAGGGTGGATTTTACAGTACCTTTAACTAGCAAGGGTACAAGATCAACCACTGATGGTACTTTTTCCTTAATATGGTATATTAATTTATGTATTTGTTAGCTATTGATTTCTTATTCCAGCATGTCTGGCATATCAAAGACTGTGGTATGTACTACCATGTCTGTGGGATGGTGCATATAAAAGATCCCTTGCTGCTAATCGAAAAGAGTAGCAAACAAAGTGGTGACAGTGGGTTTCCTCTCTGTATGGTTCTTAACCATATGTCTGATCCCATATAACTGTAAATAAAATGTGTTGAGTGCATTGTTAAATAAAACATTTCCTTTGTTTGTTAGCTGTTGTATATTTTATCTAAGTAAACACCTTCTTTTGTAGACACTAACAACTAAATAAATATATGATGGATTAATCCATTATCAAAATGATCAGGGTAGATTTCCATATTATAAGAAACTATTATTATTATTATTATTTTATTGTTATTATAATTTAAAAAAATATATATGTGAATAGCAAAATGTCAATTTGGGTTCCTAGTGTGCACAATTCGGTGCACATCAATAATCTACTGGGTGCCACCCGGACACCCTTGAAGACAAATACAATCTGGCGGACAAAATGGTGGCCAAATCAGGGAAATGGCTATAGCTTGCTTATAAATTGACATATAAACAACAATTATTGCATTTACCCTATGGTTTTAGAAGCCAAGGAGGGCACTGGTGAAAAAACCCACATACATGTTTGTACTGTTCAAAATAATCAAATGTCAAATACACGCTGTTTTTAAATGAATATGTATTAACCTACTTTTTCTTCACTTTTTTCAGCTCTTGTGGTTGATCCATCTCCAGCCATAAATAACAACCGGACCATAACACTGGACAAAAGTAAACTGACTATGACATATAATGAAAATGCTGATGCCACAAACACAGTCGAATCTGATGTAGGCATTATAGATGCAATTCTAAACACTGCAGGTGACGAAGTGAATACGGTTTTTACAGAGCAAGCTGATTCAACATTAGCGTTCAGTGCTATGAGTTCCATAAACATGCTAAGTGATGTGCAAGTATCAATGATCGCTACACCTTTCACGGACATATCTCCAGACATAGAATATGTCTCCACACTGTCCATCATGGACTCCATGCATCAGTATAATGACGGAACAATACCAGCTAGCGTTACTGATGTCATAGACATAACTCCTGGAATAGATAGTGTATACAGTTGGCCCGACAGCATCGATAGAACTCCACAAACAGACAGTGATGACGTCATGCTGCAAACGGGCATCCCTGAGCTCTCACAGCAGATTGAACCTAGCCCTTTACAGGACTCTACAGAGTGTAACACGCCACCTCTCAACTCTGAAGATGGAAGTTTGACTTCACTGTCTGTAGTTCCATCTCTCGGCTCAGAGTTTACAATACCATGGACGTCACCTATTACTCTTCCTCGGAGCTCGACGACTCGTGTCTGCAAATGTTCTTGTCGTGGTGAAGGTGCACAGACAAAGGAGTCCGCATCACAGTATGCAGAACAGACGAGAAAGAGTCTGACCGTAGACAGGGCTACTCTGAGCAAGACGATGAGCAAACGAGTCACTGTGAAAGATGGCCGACCTTCCGCACATGCTATAGGGTGGATTGCTATTCTGATGGTCATTGTTCCCGTTGTTTTCTTTATAATTCCAGACGTCTTATCTCTTTGTATACATATTCGTGAACTCTACGTTGGAACAAAAAACAACTCACCGTAATCATAGTCAGAGATGCACGCAGCTTTACATGATTACAAATGTTAAATTCTATGAAATGATACACAATATGAGTTCTTCTTTTTAAATACAACCCCCAACATTTAATGTTGCAGATGAAAATAATACCCGCGTTTTCGTATTTGGTATTCAGCATTTGTGATGAAACAAATGTGGATGAAATCTTATCCTTCGCTTCGATAGTCTCCTTGTAAAAGACCGATCAAAACACTGCAGAACCTGGATGCATTGGGACTTACTCGAAATACCATATGCAAGAAATGTTATGACTAATAAAATATCTTAGTAATGAACAGCATGCAAAATTACACAAATATATAATTGTCACGTTTTACAAAGATGTAGGATATCTAAAACAGCGTTAAAATCTAAACAGTAAGTGCATGTATTCGTTCAGATAGTAATATGATTTATTTGTAGGTGTTTAATTATACCACATTCTAATTGTGTTTACCTGAATAGTTTATTGAGATCCATTGGGTATAAACATATACTTTAAATTTGACTGTACTGAATTTTTAGCTGGAACCAAAGTCCAGACAAAAAAAGCTTTTATAACCAAATGTTTGTTTATCATCACATACATTTTTTGTTGTTGTTGATCTTGACCGTATCAAAATTAAATTCCATACCTAGTCCAAACTATAACCTAATTTCATCAGGTGTTAATGCATTTAACAATCTTATTTTTTAACTGTAAACGTCCCTGTCCAAATAGCTATTAACAAAGACTGTCAGTATTAGAGAACCCTACATATACATAAATATTGTCTAGAAATGAACCTAGGAAGTTTATAAAACAAAACACCTCCTGGTTATACAGCCCAGCTGTTTTGGGCTGCATGTTCTAGAGAGAGGTTCATGGGTTAGCGTGAAACACGAAACTCATTACCTCTAGTCATACCAGTAACGGTCTTTTGTACAAATCTTTCCACAGACAGGACAAAGAATACCAAAATGTATAATGCACGATAGGACAGGAAGTCTGTATAGAATTGGAAATAACACGATAGGTCGAATGAGGTAGATCTGTCTACGATTGATCTCACTGCGATCTGTTATTTGTTTAACAATACCACTAGAGCCCATCGATCAATTAACCATCGGCTATTGGTTGTTAATTCTGACACGTAGTCATCAGAGGAAACCCGTTACATGTTTCCTAATATAGCAAGGAATATTGTACATGTATATGCACTTTCCCACACACACATAAAGCGCATACTATTGACTTTGGCCAGTTGTGGTGCACTGGGTGGAACGAGAAAAACACAATCAGTTGGAACCGAGGTGGTTCGATCCTGCAACGCAAGCATCTCAAGGAGCACTCAACCGACTGAGCTAAATCTATAAAGTAGCATTTACTTATTTTCTCATGTAGATATTGGTGTTTATATCGTATTGCTATTGTTATTGTTGTTGTTGATGATGGTCTTGATCTTGTTCACAGTTCATGTTCACAGTTCGTGCTCTATTGTTAAGTTAAGTGCACGCCTGATGCGCGGTCGGTCTAGGATCGATCCCCGTCAGCTAACCACTGGGGGTTTTCTCGACATAACCATATGTCCGACGCCGATATAACCATAATTAAAATGTGTTGAGTGCGTAGTTAAACAAACAAACAAACAAACTATTGTTAAGTTAATGTCACTATGACCAATCGTAATTACGGTGGTTAGTCGAGAACCAATTTACGCACTAATTAATATGTCAAAGCAAATTTGTGAATGTTTTCGTGTTTTTTTTTAGATTTTGTTGTTGTCTCCAAATGTAATCAATCTTCACTGAGGAGATGAGAACCACGGACACTCGGTATGAGAGTCCAGTGTTCGACCAACAGAGCTAACAAAGAAATTCAATTCTTTATTACTGTAAGCATTTGTTTATTGGTACCAACAATATACATGTATAATACATGAGCAATCGGTCGTCACAGAAGAAGTATGGCTAGTCGAGAATACTAGCAATGCCAGTAGTACTTTAAACAAACATACTGCACGTCCCAGAGCTGTGGGAAACTGACAGTTGAACTGTTACGGGTCTAGGCTGGATTATAACTGTATTATTGTGATTAGAACGCACCCAGTCCTTACGTCGGCTCCACTTGTAACCGACAAATCAAACTCCACTGAGAGGATTAGAACCACGGACCCTCAGTATGAGATTCCGGTGCTCTACTAATTGAGCTAATAGAGTAATTCACTCTAGTTCGTGACCTGTTTTTAATGATGTTACTTTGATGGTGTCGTTTGGCTGTTGTTGTTGTTTTGTTTTTCTGCTGTTGTTCTTATATAGGTGTCAAGCACGGCGGATGCAAGTAGACATGGGAGGGGGTCTGCCTGATCTTGAGGGTGCAAAACAAAGTTTCAAGGGGGCTCAGTGGTACACTCTTCCGTGTAATTGTGAAAAATCTAGATGTCCCTAAATTTAATTTCCCGCATTCTACAAGGTAAAATTCATCTCTGCCTTAAGATTTACTACCAATAATATTTTTTATTCAGAATTATTGGGAGGGGAGGGGGGAGGCTGGAGCGCCAGTCCCTCTCGCCGCTCTGCCGTGCCTGAATCTTAATACGGTTATTGTAAGACTTCTTTTCTCCACTGAAATCATACTTATCAGACACAGACCTAGATCCGGTGTGCTTTAGGTCTAACAGTTGATAAAATGAGACTCTATGAACATTGCATTTTATTAGCCAATTCTATAATTCAAATAAATTAAGTTTTACAATGAATGTGTGAAATATTATGCGACATTTTCTTCATTAGGCTTCAGTGACACGTCATTTAAATGTATTGCAATATGAATATTGGAATAAAATAGTGTTCTTCTTTATTTGGCTAGTTGTTTGTGATTTATACAGCTACGTTTACCGTTAGCGTCAACATCACCGGGTCTCGAAATGCAATACCTTTAAAGGGATTTCTTCTGAATAATTTGAACAATATTTCCGCAAAATAGTTAAAATTCCTTGTTGAAATATGCTCATCCGTGTGTGTACTCACCCATCTTTTGTGTTGTTGGTTTTTTTTGTGTTTTTTTTTTGGTAATATGTACGGCAGCTGTAGAAGGTGGTGTCTAGTAAACTAGTCTGAAAGTGATAGTCCTCTTTGTGGTGATGCAAGAACTATGAAATATCCAGTAAAGGATTCCCTCGGGATGACTGTCCTCCTATAGACGAGGCATTTGATAGAGATCCTTGGAATCAAGCACTATTTTGCTAAATGCCCATTCCACTCTGTACTTGCAGCCATCTCGCCCTGATCATATATTACGGTAACGTTTTTATGTTCAGGCTTGGTAGCAGTGCATACATCATGATCAAAACCAGTCTTCGTGTGTAAGCAAAGCACCTGATTGTAGTATACCATTACGACTTTTATCATATACTCTTCATAAAAGTAGGAAACTCTGAAGTATTAATATCAGCTATTAGACCACAAACATTCTAGTAAAGAACCGGCCTCGGTGGCGTCGTGGTTAGGCCATCGGTCTACATGCTGGTAGGTACTGGGTTCTGATCCCAGTGGAGGCATGGGAATTTTAATCATGATACCGACTCCAAACCCTGAGTGAGTTTTCCGCAAGGCTCGTTGGGTAGATGTAAACCACTTGCACCGACCAGTGATCCATAACTGGTTCAACAAAGGCCATGGTTTGTGCTATCCTACCTGTGGGAAGCGCAAATAAAAGATTCCTTGTTGTTAATCGACATAAGAGTAGCCCATGACAGCGGGTTTCCTCTCAAAATCTGTGTGGTCCTTAACCGTAAATAACATGTGTTGAGTGCGTCGTTAAATAAAACATTTCTTTCTTCTTTTTTTCCTAGTAAAGAATGTTCAGGTTTGTTTATCAACACACCAAAACACATTCCATAGCTTGCACATGCATCACACAGTTCCCTCGTGGGGTGTCATTTTGATCATTTTCAGGAAGGTCCATTAATGACTGTGGAACATTATTTATGTCAATCATTTTCATTCTGTTTATCACACAGTTATTATTATTTAGTTTTTAGTCATTTTATTGTTTGAATTTATTTATTTATTTTTAAAAAAAATTTGAAGAGTATATATTATTTTGGATCAGCCACTTGCAGAGATACGGATATGGAGGATTCGCAATGGTCTTCTATGTTATGGTTATGTCAGGCAGTGGCGTAACTATGGGGGGGGGCTGGGG
>JAECMU010025069.1:8690-32679 GCA_016106625.1 Dracogyra subfuscus | reverse complement strand
GGTACTGATCGAGAACGAGGGTGCAAAGCAAAATATCTAGGTTTTCGGGAGTATGTTTCCCCGTAAACTTTTGAAAACTAGATGTCCTGAAATGCAATTTCCGGCATTCTACAAATAAAATAATATTTTTGCCTGTTAGTGTATATGGTGCAAATTCTATTTGTCCGTAATCCGTATACGTAATCCATTATCTGCATCAATCACTTCCTATACCAATGGGTTAAGTAGATTCTATGTATACCTTCTCTGTAGGCGTCAGCGTGGCCGGTCTCTGTATGCATTATGAGTATACGTATACCGATTACGGACAAATGGAATTTGCGCCCATCATTCTACCGATCCCCGTCAGCTAACCACTGGAGTTTTTTCTCGACATAACCATATGTCCGACGCCGATATAACCGTAATTATAATGTGTTGAGTGCGTCGTTAAAAAATATTTTTTAAAAAATATAAAAAACCCCCACATCATTCTACACAAATATGTTTGTTAGGTAAATAATTCAAGTTTGGTTTGACGTAAGAAGCAAATTAAAAGTGTTTTGCAAATAACAAAAAAAAAAAGAACACTATTTGCGTGTGCAACTTGTAGTAAACTTTCATAGTAGGGCAATTCCATAGTAACTGACTCAACATTCAGACATTTTTTTAACGTCTTGCTTATTTTTTTTTTATTTTTTTTTTAAGTATTCAATAAAATTCTTAAGAGTGTTTTTGATTTAAATAAATATGTTGTGACAAAGTCATGTCAAAAGAAAATTTCATTGCATACAATCGCAAGGCAACTACAATCACAAATGAAGTGTGGGTAACAAACGCAACAAAAACAAGTAACTTGTATTTGACATAGCTTTGAACTTGTCAAAATTCTCTAAATCTGAAGCATCAGGTTTTTAAGTATATATAGAAATGTGTAGTGCACAGGTAATCTATTATCACTAGAACAAGCGAACTAAGTTTTCTAGAATTACTTTTTTATTAACTTTTTTTAATTAATGAGTAACTGGCGTACAAGTAAATGTAACTGACGAAACATTTGCAAATCATAAGAAACTAATAAGAACATATTTTAAAAAAATAAACCATTTGTCTTTGGCAATGAAATACATACATTTTTAAAGGGAATTAAAAATAACTAACGATAGCTGCCAACACCCCATCCTCCCCTCATCCCTGTTGAAAGCAAATTATTATTATTATTTTAATATGCATAAACATGTATTTGTCATGATGATTTTTACTTGTAGAATGCAAGAACTTGCATTTTAGTACATCAGGTTCTCACAATTTGAACTAAACAAAATGTTTCGTAAAAATCGATGGGAATAAGGCAGATGTTATAAATAATCCATATTATTTCTTTAAAATGGGGGGGGGGGGGGTTGTATTCTCAGAATGCTGTTCTGTCTTTTTTCTTTCTTTGTTCGATTTCACTTTATCTTAAGCACTTCAAGTTTCATTATTCTCTGTTCTTTTCCCTCCAACCTCTTTCTGTCTTCGTTCAAATGTGTTTGATTCTCGTTCATTTCTAGGTTGCTATCTTGGGAGGTATTCTACTAAACAAAACATCAGCAATTTTCAGGAGTAGTAACCAATTTATCAAATGAAAGGACATTTGCTATTTAGATCTATTAAAAGAGTAATCTCATAGTTGCATAATACATTTCCACAAATTATTATTATTATTTTATTTATCTTTGAAATGTAAAGATTATTCTTGAATTAAATTACATGCCCATAAAATATTACAATTAAATAACTTTATTTACAGGTAAACAAAAAAAGAATTATATCACTACAAAATTCATTTCAGGTGACCAACGAAACAGTTAATTGTGTGAAATCACATTTTAAATTTGAGTTGCAATTCCAACAATGACAAATGATTGGCTGCTCTGTTGAATAGCTGATGCAAACTGTTCATGTACTCTACAATAGTTGGCCAGAATCCATGGGAAACCACTGTGGCAGGCAATACGATGTAATGTTGATTTATTTTGTCTGAGTTAATCATGAAGAATGTGTAATTATTGTTCATAACAAAATGTAAAAATAGCAAAAATAAGTGTATAAAACTTCAGTTCGAAAATTGTATAACCGGTAATTATTATTGAACATTATAGATACTATTTACAAAAAACAGTGTCTACCTCTGACATGACAAGCTATACAATATATCTAATAAAACAAATTATATGTGCATCTGACATCAAAAGCTAAACAATATAGATCTTGAAGTATAAAGGTACCGTATATGTTTTGATGCTTGTGAAACTGTTGTCATCTGCATACATGTATATATTTAAACAGTGTTAAGTGAGTCACGAATATTTTTTTAGTGAAATACACATCTTTAGATTAACATCTAAGGAGTGACAGTATTTGCAGTTCTTGAAAACTATTTCGTTCTATAGCTTGACACAGATATGAAATTATAAAACTTACAAGTACACAGGTCAAGAAAATTCTGAAACTCATTGTTAATTTGTTTATAGTACTCGCTCTAAGTTTGGGAATTAACACATTTCAGAATCTTACATAATGTCTCCAAGAAATATAACAATGGAAAATAATGTATGTGTTAGTGTGTTACGTCAGTTACCAATAAATTTTTATTCTTGGTGTGCCCACTTAGATTATTATGTTGTCATGTTGTGTAACCATAGCACAACTAAGAGAATATTTTTAAAATGTAATATATGTAAGAGGGCAATATTAAAATTAAACTTCAAAAGGTAACTAACTCAACGAGGTCATGCTATAAGTTAAAAAAAAATTCATAAAAATCTATTCCAAATGTATGAATTTGTGTTGCTTGGGAATTACCATTAAAATCTTAGAAACAAAATGCAACACTTATCTGTATCATATTCATCCAATTTTAATGGTATTTCTCAAAACAAATATATATTTCAGTGTAATTTGGGTTCTATTATTAGGAAGAAATAGCACAAATTAAAAATGGCCACCAGGTCACATGATACAGTTTTGAGCTAAAACCTGAATATTTTATGGTTTATTGATTGTTAAGAAATAATTATATGTCAAAAATAAAGGTATAACAAGGGGTGGGTGGATTCACTCCCAGAGGTATAATTGTTCGTGGAAAAGTATGAAAAAGGTTGTTGCCTGTTGGATTATAAGTGTAAGGCCGAATTTCATATAAGATCAGAATTTTATGCAGTGAAATGTGTGTTTGAAACAGCAATTATATACATTACATTCTATTTGCCACATGCTGTAAACAACTGGAAGGAGCGAATTCGTATAGTTTACTCTTTGAAAATGTGCACATCATACGAGCAACGAGCCTGGCGATGTTAGAATACTGGTCAGTGAATGCACATTACGTAAATTTGTTTATTTAGTTCGGTGTAGTATTGTGTATATATCTAAACTATTACAAACAAAATGATTTGATACTGTTAAAGAATGCATTTATTCAGATGTATGCCAGATAATAAGCCAAATGTTTAAATATAAATTATTTATTTAGCTGTTAACGACTGTCGATGATTTATTATTATTATTATTGTTGTTGTTGTTGTTGGTGGTAGTGGTGGTGGTGGTGGTGGTGTTGGTGGTGGTATTCTTGTTGTTGCAAAGAGGATGCTTTGTTGTCTAACAGAACCTAAGAGAGCTTTGTAAATTAAGTTTGTATATCTGTATACTAACCGTTATATAACGCCGTTCAGAGAGGGCCGCCTGACCTCATACGCCTGGATTTGGGGACTTTTTGCATGAATTAGGGGTCCTCTAAATTACATTCCATATTTGGTGAGGGGAACATTGCGATTCCTGGCAATAAATGAGAAAATTGACCCTTATGTACAAAATTAACATGGTAAAAAAGTGATCAAAAATTAGGGACAGAGGAATTGCACAGCATGCGCATTACAATATTGTCCATATAAAACGAAGAACATGAAAGGTCCGGATGTTTGTGGTTGCCGGGTAGCAAATAAGGGGTAGACGAACCTAGTGGACGTAAAGGATCTGAATATGCTGCGGATAAATATTGTTTTCACAACACTTTATGATGTGTCATTCTGATGAAAACAGTGTTTGACATCCAATAGCCGATGATTCATAAATCAGTGTACTCAATGTGGCGTTGTTAAACAAAATAAATTTTTAACTTTGGCTAATGTCACGAATTAATGTTTGAACATCACTTACAAATGACGAATATAGTAATGATAAATGAGGTGTTAGTTCAGTTTAACTTATTTGCAAACTATCAAACTATCCACCATTTCAATCTCCATTTTTGTCCGTCCTCTCATTTCCTGTAGTGTTGGAGATTGCTCACAACCAAACAGATTTAACATTACCTTGATCTTTGGTTAAGGAACTATATACTTAATTTTCATTGAGGTTTTATTATCACCTCCGTAATTTCCTTCAGTAGTATTCAGAGCATCTCTCAAAACTCCTGGTTCAATATGTTCAGAAAGCAAGCATTTACTTAATAATTGTTAAAATGCAGCAAAATTAATGTTTGCGTCAAATGGATCGTAGCATCGTTCTTGAGGGCTGCCCTCGATTTTTGAGTTGTGTATTCACATCTAAAAAAAATTATTATACAGAAAAACAAAAGAAACGCAATATTATTTATAGGATTTTTTTTTCTTGTATTAGTTGGTTTAATTGTACATGTATTTCAGAAAGTCCTTCTTTCCTTAGTTCATCCAACACAGATGGCAATAAGCGAGTCATTTTCTGAAGAAGCCCTTCATTATGAGTAACTGAATTACTGTCAGATACACTACACGTATCATATGTTTCACACTTATGCGAAATGCCTTGTTTCTTGGTGACTGGTGTACCTATAGCAGATGTAGTGTCCATTAGTATTATAATGTTTTTTCTCTACATAATGTTTATATACTAGAATTTCGTTACTATTAACCCTTAATTCACCAGGATTGTATTTATAGTCGTGTAACAAATATATAAAATAGCCAGTACTTGAACTTAATATCGGTTTCTTAATGACACGTTTCCGAGAAGAATGTAAACGTATAATGGAAAATAACATCATTAAAATTGATGCGATTCCCTGCAAAGTGAATGGTGCGGTGCGGTTAATTTTAACATGCTCATATGCCACTAACGTTTCAAGCATGTCTGTCCCGGGTAGACGATTTCATTGAAATTTATTTTAAAACATTTAGGGTCAATAGTACAGAGTAATAAATCACCAAAAAAATGTCATCGTTAGTCATCCATCGTTAACAGCAAAATAAATCGTTTACGTTTGAACATTTGACTTGTAATCTGGCATACATCTGAATAAATGCATTCTCCTTTACAGTATGAAATATATGTTTTTGGAAAACGTTTATAATAGTTTAGATAATGACAAAATACTACACCGAACTTAACAAACAAACGTACGTCTAGCACTGATGTAGGTTCACTAATCCGTGTTCTAATATCGCCAAGTGTACACGCTCGTGCGGAGTGATTTCAGAAACTATAACTACATATTCTGCTGCATATATAAACAATGCTGAAAATAATATTATAGTGATTAGAAACAGAAGAACAACCCGGCTGACACACAGTTTATTTTAATTGACAAGAAGAAGGAATATTTGTTTTCTATAATGAATGTTGGTGCTTATAATCCATTTAAGATTTGAGCACGTTGTCCTGACCACACATTTCAGCTTTGTGGGCTGGCTGACCATGATTGAGTACAGTTGTTAGTTTATGATTAAGGAGAGATCAGTCAGTTTGGCGGTGTTACATTGTGCAGCTGAAACTCATCGTCGGTGGGCCCATTGGCCTATTTCTCGTTCCAGCCAGTGCATCACGACTGGCATATGAAGGACCTTGGTATATTATATCCTGTCAGTGAGATGGTGCATATAAAAGATACCTTGCTACTAATGGTGAAAATGTAGCGGGTTTCCTCTTTAAGATTATATATCGAAATTACCAAAACGTTTGACATCCAATAGCTGATGATTAGTAAATCTATGTGCTCTTGTGCCTAAGTGGTGTCATTAAGCAAAACAAACTCAAAATTTATTCTGCGTGCCGTTGCCTGGACACGATCCCAGCCTCTATCAATATTAACCGAGTTCTTCGGCTTAACCAACTTGAATAGCAGTGAGAGGTATATGAATGCGCTTTACAGGGGTAAATCCTAAGTGCAACTAATTTAAAAGGTTTTTGGCAAATAACATATTTTTTACATTATTAACATTACGATGTACTTACATTTTCTTTATTAGAATACGAATATTTCAACAACCAGTACATGTATGACAATATAGTGTTTTGTAGTATCACAGTATAATTTTGCCTAAAATAATTTGATTCGTACGAAATTTCAAATTAATTAGGTCAAAGGTAAGCTAATTCCAAATATATTTATCCATATAATGTTTTATATTTAAAACATGTTATGGTAAGATAGTGTTACGAAAAACAAGAACAAGCAGAATGTGTGTTTATTTTGTTGAGGGGTACAAACGGAAGTCTTGCTTGGTCAGAAAACTAAGGATAATTCGTTTAAAGGGACATTCCCGAGTTTGCTGCATTGTAAGATATTTCCGACTAATAAAATAATTCTACGATTAAACTTACATATTAAATGTATTTTCTTGTTTAGAATATCAATGTCTGTATATTTAATGTGTTTCTTGTCGTCTTAATATTTGTAAGAAACCCAAACTGGATTTCGTCTTCAAATAATTTCGTACGGACAAAACATAAAGAAATAAAATGAAAATGAAAATATTGCAGCAAACTCAGAAATGTCCTTTTAATATAATTGCTAAAATGAAAACGTTTCAACGGGTTTACTGAGTGGCGTCGATCCTACGATCCATTGCACTTCATCCGCTCTTAATCCTGAGATAAATTCCTGTGCTGTTACAAACTAACATTTTAATATTCATACATGCCATATTTGATCATCAAAGGGCATGGATCTTTGCATTTAGAGTACGTGACCAATTATGGGATCATTTGTATCCATGCCAACTGATATGAACGTGCACAGAGGGCCCGTGTTTAGGGGAAATATCAATAAGGGGTTTAATAAGCCCCATCTGTCCAGTATCAAGGTTTTAGTAGGACTCCACTGGGTTCGTGTTATTAATTTGCCATCACCACAGATGTACGATCTGTAGCAAATGGCCGAGTCAAACATTCAAACAGCGCTCATCGTTGTTACTTCACAATTAAAATCCGTGTGTAACGTAATTAATCTAAATGGTGCATGATTCGAATAAAAGCATTCATCAGTTATATATAAATGTTTTATTTGACACATAAATCAATTGGTGAATAAATACATGCATTAGTTAACGAAAGAGTGGTTTAATAAATGAAACCCTTTCGTATGATAATAAGGTCGGTGGGCTCTTGGTTATTTGTTAGTGGTTTGTTAATGAAAGATGTCGGTGTACTGGCCTTTGCCCCTTCCCATTTAGTCGTTAAACTGAATTGTGTGTGAAAGCCCAGTACCTACCATCCTTACATCCGATGGCCGAACCACTAACCAACCGAGGTCTGTCGTTGACACAACTTCACCGGATAGTTTTTCTCACGACATGACGTTTTCCTATTATGGCGCAGATCTTTATATTGTTTTCGATGTTAAATACTAGTAGTCAAATACTCTCATTAATCAGTCATCCAAGCATTTTCACTGAAGGTTTAAGCTCGTCTGTCTTGGGCACGGTTATCCGAGTCCACGGGAAATGAATACAAGACAGTGTGATTAATGTAAATGATAAAATGTTTTTACTGTTAAGATAGGGTCAACACCCAGGACCACTTAGCCCCGTGTTCATCCGACTCCCGACTTTATAGACCTTATCACACCTCTTTTGACATTAGGTATAATAGTCTGACTACCACTCCTGGCTCCTGGTAAATACCGCGTCGAATCCCAGCGGTAATAACCAGGGATCTATTTGATTGTATTCTTACGCCATTAATTGTAGAACAAGCCATCAGGTCCTATCTGTTGCCACGAGAGATTTCGACGTCACACTCTCGAGCTTTCACGCAAGATTACTGAAACACCATTTGCCACAAAGTCATAGACTGCGGATAAAACTACTGATTCAGTAACGTAAACCATTAATGATCATAGATGACACTGAAAGAAATGTTTGTCACATGTATCTGTTTAGTCGATGCTAGATCATAAAACCCTTTGTGTGAGATTTTACATAGATATAATAATTAGTGACTCAAATAATGATTCAAAGTTCCCCAGTCTAATTTTTCTTAGTGCCTGAAACTAAATACGATACACTCGGTTTGTGCTTTCATAATCTCTTATTAATAATAATATTCCATAGCTGGCTTAGAAGAGAATTCCTTTATAACTGTACATGTAGTATATTATCTATCCCTGGACTCGTGTACTGTTTGGGGGTCGGGGGCGTAGCCCAGTGGTACAACGCTCGCTTGATGCGCGGTCGGTTAGGGATAGATTCCCGTCGGTGGGCCCATTGGACTATTTCTCTTACAAGCCAGTGCATTACGCCTGGAACTAGTATATCAAAGCAGTGGTGTGTGCTATCCTGTCTGTGGGTTGGTACATATAAAAAATCCCTTGCTACTAATGGGAAAATGTAGCGAGTTTCCTCTCTAACACTATATTTCAAATTACAAAATGTTTGACATCCAATAGCCGATGACTAATATATCAATGTGCTCTACTGTTTTTCTTGTTTCAGTCTATAAAACCTGTTAAACAATTGAAAGAAAGAAATTGGACTGGGGGTGGGGGTGAGTAAACCTAATGTTGCCATGATTATGTTACAAAAACACATGTATTAACATAGTCGTTTTACGTTTACGCGCTAATGGTTTGATAATAAAAATATTTTTTTTCTTTTCTTATATTGCAATTAGCGGGCAGCATGGCCCAGTGGTACAGTGCCCGCCTGATGCGCGATCGGTCTAGGATCGATCCCCGTCAGCTGACCACTAGGGTTTTTTCTCGACATAACCATATGTCCGACGCCGATATAACCGTAATTTAATGTGTTGAGTGCGTCGTTAAATAAACCAAAAACAAAAACAAACTTATATTGCAATTCTGGTCCGTTGATCCACAAATGTTCTGCTAAAGTAATTTCTAATTTATAGTTGATCCCAGTTTGAACCATGAAGGCACTGATGTGATATATAACATGCGTATTAGTAAGCGTAACTAAGATAAAACTGCCTGTGTATTATATCTTGTTTCCAAATGATGGATCTGAAATAAAATCTTAAAATCCTGTTTGGTGTTGATGTTTTTCAATCCGTTTCTGTTTTTCCCCATTTCAATTTTATTTCTATTTCCTGTTTCTTTCTTTTTTCCTGTTTTCATTTTGAACACAAAATATATATATATCAAAGGCCGTGGTATGTGCTATTATGTCTGTGGGATGCTGAATATAAAAGATTCAATGCTTTAAATGGAAACATGTAGCGGGTTTCCTCTCTATGACTATGTCAGAATTACCAAATGTTTGACTTCCAATAGCGATGATTAATAAATTGATGTGCTCTAGTGGTGTCGTTAAAAAAATTCAATTGGATTGGGAACTCTGTTAACGTGTGTACTATAGGCGTACGAACGCTCATTTTATTTTTGTATGGGGGATGGTACGGAGGTTTTTGACCGAATTAAACGAAAATGCCCGAATCTGAGTATCAACATTTATTCATATTAGCATTACTAGCAAACAGCTATGATTGTAAACGAATTACTAATCATTTTTATATAGAGTACAACTACTTTTGAGGGTAGCATGATGGAAATAGATGGTTAAAAGGTCTCAGGTTAGCACATTTTGCCCGAATATCTCTATAATTTCCCCCAATTTGAGGTTTTGCTCCAGTTTTTTTTTTGGGTTTTATTTTGTTGGGGGGTTTTGTGTGCTTAACGACACCACTAGAGCACTTTGATTATTAATCGTCAGCTATTGGATGTCAAACATTTGTTAAATATTGTAGTCATCAGAGAAAACCTGTTACATTTTCTTAATGCAGCTAGAAATCTTTTGTATGGACTTTTTCACAGACAGGAAAGCACATACCACGGCCTTTGACCAGTTGTGGTACACTGCTTGGAACGATTAAAACAGTTTTTGTTTGTATGCGTTTCATACTTGAAAATTCAGTCAAACACATCGAATAACATATTTATTAGTTCATTACAGTCCATGTCCATGTTGTTTTCGTGCATCTATCAGTTTAAGGTTCAAGCACACCGTTGTGGGTATATAACTAAGCTAGCTGAGCTCTCTTACCAGCTTAAACGGACTTCCTGAGTTGGCTGCAATTTCTAAAACGTTATCGACTAACAGAGACTTTCTAACGATTGTAATTACATATCAAATATATTTTTCTGCATAAAATATTAGTGGCTGTATATTAAACGTGTTTTTGGTCGTTCTAATATTTGTACTAGGTTCAATTTCATTTTATTTCATAAAACAACGTGGGGGGTTTTCATACGTACGAAATTATTTGAAGACAAAGTCCAGTTTGGGCTTCTTGCAAATATTGAGACGACCAGAAGCACATTGAATATACAGACACTGATACTCTAAACAAGAAAATGTATTTAATATGTAAGTTTAATCGTAGAAATATGTTATTAGTCGGAAACATCTTACAATACAGGAAACTCAGGAATGTCCCTTTAAAGGTTAATTAGTTGTTAGTGGTTCGTGAGAGACAAGTTGGTAATGTAACCTTATGCCTCAAGAGTGAGCCGTTAAACCTTGTTTGGTTGTCATAAAATATGTAAGAAGCCGCAGATCGCTGTAGACCGTCCCATATATTTCAACTTTTCCTTCCTCCATAGGTCCGTCTCAAGGCGGATTTCAAGGGCGGGGCAAACAGGGAACTCGTCTCCCCTCCTAAATATATTCAGGTATCTTTCTTTCATATTTAAAAATTCATCGGGTTGCCCCTTTCGATAGCTGATCCATACATGCTTATTTTCGATTTGTCTTAATATGCTGTTGCATAACATCAACTGTTTCTTTCAATCAAGACATTAAAATCAGAATGATGAATTGATGAACCTGGAACATGTTAGCCGCGCTCTTTCAACCCGGTCGTGCCACCTGGATCAATATATTTATCAATAATTCCACTTTAATACGATCGCGTGAAAAGACGAAACGGTGGAGATCTGCAGCCGTGCGGCAGTGACGCGTGTACGGTACAGGTGCGCTTTGTGTGGCTCGCTTAATAATTAATCAGCATCCAGGCGTACAACTCGCTAGACACTTCTGTATATGGTTATGTTCCATAAACCGCGCGTGCGTAATACGTCAATACTGACGTCTGCTTTGACTGGTGAATCTGAACTTTGTTGGAACTCGGTTTCACTTTCGTATTTATGCTTAATAAATAAGGTTTAGAAAGAGTTTTTATGGGATGCGACATTAATGAGGTGAGTGGTTAATTATTACATTTAATTGAATTCCAGGATTGCCTTGAATAGTATACAATTTGTTTGACAGCGATTGATTTTATGTTCTTTATTTGTACCTGATTTTTATCTATTTATTCCACATATACAGTAGAATAGAATGTCGTGTATTTCACGGTTATTGATACTTTTAAAACGTCAGTGACCTCCCTTGCCACATCATTAATAAGTACAGCTAGTATTATAATGAAAGTACTAGCATTGATAAAACACTATACAAATATAGTTGTGAGTTAATGTTACTGAAGCTTAAAAGTTGTGTGTTCAGCATTGTGAGAAGTATCCAAATAATGCTGCATAATGTACACAAAATAGGCATTTACAGGTAGTATTACTGCATTGTTTCTTGGTATAGCGGATCCATGTAAACAGTGGTTGAGAGAGAGAGAGAGAGAGAGAGAGAGAGAGAGAGAGAGAGAGAGAGAGAGAGAGAGAGAGAGAGAGAGAGAGAGAGAGAGAGAGACAGAGGGGGGAATGAGAGAGATATGAGAAAGAGAGATATGAGAGAGAGATGAGAGTGGGGACCCCTGTCGTCACATGGTTTCTTGGCATAATGAATCCATGTAAACAGCGACCAAAAGGAGACGTCAGAAAGAGAGAGACAGACAAATATACCAAAGCAAGCATACAAACAGATGGAGTAAGGGAAAACGAGATATGCTGGGGGGGGGGGGGAGGGAGACAAAATACAAAAGAGAAGTGAGGATAAAGAGCTTTATGACGTCCCAATACTGGTATTGCTCTCAGCTTAATATAATGTTTAATTTCTCATTTTTGATCATTTGTGAACTGAACCTTATCTCTGTTAGGTTCGCTTGATCTTTTGGTAACAATCGACCCCGGGAGATTATTAACAGAACGTGACTGGGGCTAAGCTCTATGTCTGGCTAAGAGCATGGCCATTGTTTAGTCTTGCCGGACATGCACCATAAATCAATAGGACACACAAATCCAAATCTGAAGTACCCATTCTGCCTTTGGCTATTGCACTTGCGAAAATGTGCATTTTAATGGATGGCAAATTGTATACATTGATTGTGCATGTCTTGGTCATATATTAATTATATATGGAGTATCGTGATTTTAAATGACACGCATTGTTCCACTGTTTAAAATTCTGTAGTATTTCTTACTATTTATTTTACAGCTACTCATGAATATAATGTTTTATACATTCATTGTGGTTGTAATGGTTTGCTGTTTGTCGGATAATGAACATTTTTACATGACATTGTAACGTACCCATCGTGTTTTCTCTTGTTTCCTTCGTACATTTCACTTACAAGGCATGGTTAAAAGGTCCTCATATTGATTGATAACTACTTTAAAGGGACATTCCTGAGTTTGCTGCATTGTAAGATGTTTCCGAAAACTAAAATATTTCTACGATTAAACTTACATATTAAATATATTCAATGTGTTTCTGGTCGTCTTAATATTTGTTAGAAGCCTAAACTGGATTTTGTCTTCAAAGTACGAAAAAAATATATATTTTACGAAATAAAATTAAATGTACGCTACTACAAATATTAGAACGATCAGAAACATGTGGCCTGACTCGGGATGGGGAAGGGGGAGGGTAGAGTTGAAAATTGGCAGAATATTTTAAATAGAAATTAGTGGAAAAGTTAATTGAATTGTCAAAAATAAAAATATTATTATTATTTGGAGCATTTTAGGACAGTCCAAAAATCAATAAAAGAAAGAAGAGAGAAACGGACTATTTAATAATATAATTGACACCTTCATCACGATCATTTGAGTCGCTGTACTTGAAGGTATGTTACCTTGTTTATGAAACCGGCCTCGGTGGCCTAGCGGTTAAGTCGTCGGACAACAGGCTGGTAGGTACTGGGTTCGCAGCCCGGTACCGACTCCCACCCAGAGCGAGTTTTTAAGGACTCATTGGGTAGGTGTATGGCCGCTACACCCTCTTTTCTCTTTCACTAACAATAACAACTAACCACACTAATTTCTATTCTGTCCTGGACAGACAGCTCAGATAGCTGAGGTGTGTGCCCAAGACAGGCGTGTGCTATAACAGCTTGCTCTGAATGTGCACGTTAAACAAAAAAGTAAAGTAAATGTTTATGAAAGCGTGTGTATACAGTTTTTTAAAAACCTCACAATGTGAGTATTATACAGATTGTCCGCAAAACAAGCATTATTAGAAAGTTTTGACAGTAAGAAAATCTGTGTATAATATTCTTTCTTTTTCATGACTACAATCTTACAAAGTTAAAACACAAACATCTGAAGCAGACGTAAGCGGCTTACGACCGGTCTAAAATCACTCCCATCCTGAAAAACACTACGCGTGTCACCCAGGGTCGCACATGTCGTTACCGTGAACGCTATGACACTCTAAACCTGGCTTATGTACCCTGTGGGAACACAAACAACTAACAGAATGTAAAATGTACCATTACAATGCATGTACAATTCCGAGTTCAAGGATGACAGTTTTCTGGAAAATCTAATACTACGGCAGTCATTAATGGTATAAGACGTCATTCACAAAATGTATTTTATTTAATCTGATGCGAAGTCTGTAAATATTGTAGCCTAAGCACTTCGCTTATCAGAAATATTTGCATGGCAGAACACCGAGCAGTTTTGTCATGTCTATATAAAACAATAAGGTTCAGAAATGTCCATTCAGAGTCCTGAGGGACAGTTGTCCAGGCCGTTCAGAAGTATCAATAGTTTCACTGTTGTGCAAAACCATACTTTCGGGGCGGAAGGGGTTAGGGCCGGCTTTTAAAAACGAAAGAAGTAATAATAATTTTTGTAACTTCTACTTTTTGGACATACACATTTAGAAGTTGTAAAGTAAAAACAGCATAATAAGGATAATCTTTGCTCATTTTGTGAAAACGCAAATGTTGGTATTCTGTGATCGGCCCCTAAATGACTTTTAAGTACAAATACTATAATTGATTGTGGGTATCCACATGACACGGATTTCTACTTTACTGGAGTCGCTCACTTCCTCCCCTGTCCCGGACACTGATCGATCCGTGTGCTGTCATCTGTACGTAATGGACCTAATCTGCCAGAAAGTCGTGTCACCGTAGAATCGTTCAGAAAAAACCACACCCACAAAACGAATATGGCTTACGGAAAACCTTTCAGAGAGATGACAGGGCCATGTTGAAGCATATTACACATTATTTTGTATACATTATGCATACATGACCATAAGTTGTAAATCGTAAAGCAAAGCAATTTAAATTTAGACGGTTGGTAAAAACAGTTCATAACAGGATGTTATGGTAATTGTTGTTAGACGTTATGCATTGTTGAGTTCCGTAGTATTTTGATTAGCGACACCGAATGACCTCAACGATGTCAGTGCTTTGCGACTGCTATATGAGTCTTTCTTTGAAAATGGTACTTGAAAGTTAAATACACAATTAATCAAACAGGAAGCTTGTCTCATTTTGCCTTTACATATTAATATTCCATGGATACATGTCAAACAGATAATACATAGACATAAAACATAATCTCGTTGGACAGATTAAAAGCACATTTATTAAATGTTCCCAAATAATTTAGAACAAATAGTGGGACATAAAAAATTACCATTGTTTTAATGTTATTTACTATTAAATATAATAGCAAAATTTTCTGAAACAAAGAAATAGGTCTTAGAATTGATGTTTATGTTAATGTTTTGCGATGCATTTTGCTGGGTTTTACGGTTGTCATATTGACGCTGTTCATCACTTAATGCTTGCAGTTATCAATAGCCGGTGTATATTTCGTGTTTGGTTGTCGTTAAACATCTCTTCTATTATTTTCTATTCTGGCCGGGGTTTTATGGAATCTACAGTACCAAGTCAAGGTTAGATCAGTTAACGTTGAGTCAAGGTTAGATCTGCTAACATTGAGACAAGGTTAGATCTGCTAACGTTGAGACAAAGTTAGATCTGCTAACGTTGAGTCAAGGTTAGATCTGCTAACGTTGAGACAAAGTTAGATCTGCTAACGTTGAGACAAGGTTAGATCTGCTAACGTTGAGACAAAGTTAGATCTGCTAACGTTGAGACAAGTTTAGATCTGCTAACGCTGATACAAGGTTAGATCTGCTAACGTTGAGACAAGGTTAGATCTGCTAACGTTGAGACAAAGTTAGATCTTCTAACGTTGAGACAAGTTTAGATCTGCTAACGCTAATACAAGGTTAGATCTGCTAACGCTGATACAAGGTTGGATCTGCTAACGTTGAGTCAAGGTTAGATCTGCTAACGTTGAGACAAGGTTAGATCTGCTAACGTTGAGTCAAGGTTAGATCTGCTAACGTTGAGTCAAGGTTAGATCTGCTAACGTTGAGTCAAGGTTAGATCTGCTAACGTTGAGACAAGGTTAGATCTGCTAACGTTGAGTCAAGGTTAGATCTGCTAACGCTGAGACAAGGTTAGATATGCTAACGCTGATACAAGGTTAGATCTGCTAACGTTGAGTCAAGGTTAGATCTGCTAACGCTGAGACAAGGTTAGGTCTGCTAACGCTGATACAAGGTTAGATCTGCTAACGTTGAGACAAAGTTAGATCTGCTAACGTTGAGTCAAGGTTAGATCTGCTAACGTTGAGACAAAGTTAGATCTGCTAACGTTGAGACAAGGTTAGATCTGCTAACGTTGAGACAAAGTTAGATCTGCTAACGCTGAGACAAGGTTAGATCTGCTAACGCTGATACAAGGTTAGATCTGCTAACGTTGAGTCAAGGTTAGATCTGCTAACGTTGAGACAAGGTTAGATCTGCTAACGTTGAGACAAAGTTAGATCTGCTAACGTTGAGTCAAGGTTAGATCTGCTAGCGTTGAGACAAGGTTAGATCTGCTAACGTTGAGTCAAGGTTAGATCTGCTAACGTTGAGTCAAGGTTAGATCTTGTAACGTTGAGACAAGGTTAGATCTGCTAACGTTGAGTCAAGGTTAGATCTGCTAACGTTGAGACAAGGTTAGATCTGCTAACGTTGAGACAAGTTTAGATCCGCTAACGTTGAGACAAGATTAGATCTGCTAACGTTGAGACAAGGCGCAAGGTCTCCTTCAAACTGTTTCCATTCTCATTTCTTCATTCTGAAGTGGCCTATACAGTAAACCTAGTTTCCATAAAAATGTATTGTACGTCACCGACCGACGCCGACCATAGAAAATAATTTTGGCAACATGTACATTTACATGCCCGTGCATATAGTCTTATATTCCAAACTCAATATTTAATGACGTCACACACATGCAGTTTGTATGGCGTTGTCGTGACATTAAAGTCTCAGACTCTATTGGGATGAATGAATTAATTAATGTTTAACGACCCCCAGCACGAGAAATACATCGGCTATTGGGTGTCAAAAAGACTCTATTGGAGTCTTCAGTCTAGACTCTAAAAGTGCTATAAGCACCATATATTACCCATGTGGTTAAAACATATCTTGGTACATATCAAAGTGATACGTCCCACTAGAACGCCAAGTGGGTCGTAACACTTTTGACGTCACACGATGACGTCATCAATTAGCGCACAACCTTACAGAAACATCAACGAAACGATATGATTGATATGCACGCTACCATTTCGTATCATGTTTATGTCCCTCGCTCGTAACAAATAAAAACCATTTCACTCGGGACATAAACATGGAAGCTCGTTTAATATCCTAAAAGTGTGTTTTCCCATACACATTTTCTTCTGTCTGCTTCTGGTGGCGATCTGCTACATATTTTATGGAAACCGGATTTAAGTGGAGTAGTCAGGTTCTATCCTAAACCGATATTTGCAGACGTTTACCGAAGACTAAGCTTCAGTGAGCAGCGTGTACAGAGCAGGAAATCGTCCAATAAAAGCTGATTGAATTTTCAAATAAGGTTTGCATATTATAGCAGCACGCCCACCCCAGGCACAGCGAGTGATTAGACTCAATCTTGCCTCTCTAAACAGTTATTGACTAATGTGCCGTGTTATTGGGTCAGCGTATGTGTTTGACCAGAGGCGTGTATCAGATCATGATTAGCTCAGTGATGGAGCTTTCGCTCTCGTCTGTCAATCCTCTTGAGAGGGAAGTAGATCAGAGAGAGGAAGATGAGAGACAGAATAGGATGAGAGAGAAGGCAGATATGTATATGAGAGAGAGAGAGAGAGAGAGAGAGAGAGAGAGAGAGAGAGAGAGAGAGAGAGAGATATGGTTGAGGGAGGGAAATAAAGAGAGATCGCGAAAGAATCGATCCTTTTGTTGGGCGTATTGGGTTATTTCTACTTCCAGCCAGTGCTATATCACTGACATGTTCAGGAGAGCAATTGCCAGAAAATAATTTGACCGATATCCATCTCATCACATTCATTTAACGCTTAGCGAGCGAGCGACCACGAGCGCCCGACCTGCTGAACTCGCTATAGGCCTTGGTGTGGTTGTTCCTCTACAGAAAAGTGCATAACAAAACTTCCTTGAAATTGAATATTTTTCTGCGGAACCGGATTTTTATTGTGACTCTTGAATCTTCTTTCAAAATAGTTATTACTGTGGTTGACATCAAATAGATAAAGAAGGTTATTGTGTTTCTTTAAGTAAGCATACTCTTTCCTTTGCCTTTGTGTCAGTATTAGTAGTTTCTCTAACGAACACGACTTTGGGATAAATCTACTCATAACTCTAGGGAAATTCTATTTAGATGTTTTAGATTAGTTTTAAAATGGAAGCCGACGTGAGTACGTCTATTTCATTGAAAGAAATTACCAATTTCAAACTGTGCTTTAAGGTTAACTTAGACTCAGATACTAAACCGTGCATATGTACTGTGTAAATTATGTGATGCTCCGTTGACCAATGTCCCTACCTCTTGTCGCTTGCCACTCTGCCGATCATTCACATCATTGTAAGACATAAATTATATTTTAGCTTCTTTTTTTTTTCTCTCTGAATTTGTTTTGTGTACAGTCTAGCCTTCAAGACAACTTAATTCCTTCACGGATGTTAGTCTTTGTGTATTTATAGATGTATAGGCATACACGGTGTTTACGTTTGAACATGGTCAGATATTTACACTGACGTCTTGTTTAATTTTACAATTATTTTTATGCCAGATCCTTCTTTGACACTCAATAGTCGATGTTTTTAGATTCGTGCTGGACTGTCGTTAAACGTCTAAAAATGAACGAAGGACGTTCAGAGCAAACTATTGTAACGCACGTCTTTCGTGTGCGCAAGTTCTGGTGGGGGCCAGTTCTTTCGTCCAAGAGGCACGTTTAATACAAGCTTTTATAGCGCACGCCTGTCTTGGACAACGGTTCTGACTTGTGCCAGCTCCTTCGTCCCAGACAGGAGGTAGGTTGGGGAGGGAAACGGGAGAGGCTCGCACATTCGAACCTGCAAGTGCAAGGGAGAACAGGCAGGCTGATCCGGACACCAGAAGAGTACACGAGGGATCAAAACATCAAGCTTCCTTTGCCTTAAACCTGTATTCATCCGCGTCATTAACTACTGAATCACCAAACAGTTTCTATGATAGGAAGGAAGGAAGGACGGAATGAAATGTTTTATTTAACGACGCACTCAGCACATTTTATTTACGGTTATATGGCGTCAGACATATGGTTAAGGACCACACAGATATTGAGAGAGGAAAACCGCTGTCGCCACTTCATTGCTACTCTTTTCGATTAGCAACAAGGGATCTTTTATATGCACCATCCCACGGACAGGATAGTACATACCACGGCCTTTGTTACACCAGTTGTGGAGCACTGGCTGGAACGAAAACGTATCTACGATAGAGGCTAAAACACACCAAACACGGCTATGTTCAGTAAGACCGAGCAGAAAAAACCCGTTTATGCGCTTCACGGTAAACCAAATGCCACGTCGGGAAACAATTAAATAGTTCAAGAACATTAGCAAAACGGTAGCTGGCTGAACTCGGGGCACATAACCACAAACGACAAGAACCTCTAGTAGGTAGTACTAAACCAAATAACTTCCGGCTGGGTCAAAGTTTGAGGTGCACCCAACTTTTGATAGAGAAGCGAACACCCCTTTTTTGAATATAACATATTGCATTTGTACAAAACTGTCTGCAATATATACGCCTTTTGAGGTGTACATTATATTAGGTTGCACTGTAGAAACAACAGTTTCAGTGATGTTGTCAGTTAAAGTCAGTTTATGTCAGAATACACCAGACCCTGGTTGTCATAAAGACACATAGCTGGACACCATTTGAAAAATGTATGTTATCAGTATAGGTAGTACTAAACCAAATAACGTCCGGCTGGGTCAAAGTTCGAGGTGCACCCAACTTTTGATAGAGAAGCGAACACCACAAGTCATGTGATTGGTTATAAATGTGAGTGTATTGGTTGTCAAAAATAATAGTTTCATCTGGGTACCAATGTGTCAAGTAGCCTTGTGCTTGAAACATATATTGGGTACCTGTATAAAAAAAGGGTACTCGAATGTTGTGCGGCACTAGAGTAGTCATAAAGGCTACCCGTTATCTCAGAACCGAGCAGCTTGATCCCCAATTTTCTCTGGTTAACTTGAAGTGTGAGGGGTAGTAGTATTTATATCCGTGGGAGTTTTTGCCACATATGTTACTATTGTCGTCTATGGGATTTGATTTGGTAGTATACACCCAGTAGAGATGAGGTAGAGATGATGATACTGAGTTCGGTGGCAAAATAATCTGAAAGATAATACGACGCTTTCAGAAGTAAAATGAAAATAATATTACATAGAAGAGATTTAAAGCATATGAGCAACAAAAAAACGAAGATATTTTAGTTTTAATAACTAATGCTACTGTACTAATATAAGAAAGAAACTGTGAGGTAATAAAATTATGCCCAAACGTGTCCTAAGCAGACCCCTGATTATATAAAATGACCTCAGTTGCTGATTGACATGATTAGACCACAATTCGATGAAATAGGGTTATTAAAAAATGGCTGTTAAAAGATTTAAACGCTTGGATAGGTTTGACTTAAGACATACATTTGTCTTTACGTTTGCATGGCTTTGTTATTTTGAAAAATAATTACAAAGTTTACAGGAATATCTCCTAATCAATGGGTTTTTTTCGTAGACTTATTATGTTTTGACTGTGTCGTGTAAATAATATATAACTGTTGACAAACTGAGTTACTCAGTTAGCATTTACATCAAGAATAGTTTATATGCTGACTTCATAGATCTAAACCAAAACGGAGCATTGGTTTTGAAAGACAAAAAAAAAACACAAGAAAAACAATTTTCATTTACAAATTTTAATCATAACTTTAAACCACGTAAACAAAATGTTTTGTAGCGAAACGGAAGCAGCCGACGGATACCATCTGGCTGTTCAAATGCTTGGAGGGTCGTAATAAGGCACTTGTTGATTGGTGCAAGATACTTGTCTGAAGCATCAATCCACGTGTTTCTAGTATCTAAACGATGACAGAACTCACACCGAGAAACTGACACCGGTGTGAAATTGACAAGGCGTAATTGTCGGGTCAAAGACAAAATGTGTCTAATCTAAGGAATTACAAGAGATCGATTCCACTGAATGAATTGAAACCCAATTTGATATCGAAGAGACGCGGACGCTTTACGAGCAATCTTTGGCATCACAAACGCAGATTTGATAGAATTGATTCTTCTAATTCTCTTCAGCATAAAAGGTCCATGTCAGCCGTTACAGACGCAAAATGCTTTTCTTTGTTCTAAAACATACATAGTTGTTTGATGTCCAATAAAAGAAAGAAATGTGCGTTTAGCGACTCTAGAATAGCAATAGCATATTGATTCCTCAACAGCTGTTAAATGCTTAGTACGTTGTTCTTGTGACACTTGGTTTTCAGAAGAGAACGAAATAGATGAACCATAATAAACACTGTGGTACTGATTCAGTGGCGTAGTGGTCGCAGGCTAGCATGTGCTAGGCTCATCTCCCGACCTGGTGCCAATTGTTCAAACGTTAGTTAGTTTAATCAGTGGCTAACATACATTTTCAAAACCATGAACTGAATCAATACAAATAATAAGTCAATCTAAAGTGTATTTTGTATTTGTGCAATAACAATTGAAAGGAAAATATAAACCTAATAGGGTTAATTGAACTATACTTTGAACAACTGGAGGGGAGGGACGTAGCCCAGTGGTAAAGCGTTCGCTTGATGTGCAGTTGGTCTGGGATCGATCCTCGTCGGACCCATTGGACTATTTATCGTTCCAGCCAGTGCTCCACAACTGGTGTAACAAAGGCCGTGATATGTACTATCCTGTCTGTGGGATGGTGCATATAAAAGATCCCTTGCTGCTAATCGAAAAGAGTACCCCATGAAGTGGCGACAGTGGATTTCCTATCTCAATATCTGTGTGGTCCTTAATTATATGTCTGACGCCATATAACTGTAAATACAATGTGTTGAGTGCGTCGTTAAATAAAACATTTCCTTCTTTCCTTGAACAAATGAGCCCAGAGTTTAAACATCTCAATGAGGATGCGTTAGACCACTACACTGACTTCTCTAACAACTAACCAGCATCGCATGTCTTTGGTGTACAACCCAGATACTTGATATGTGTGTCAAGGACAATGTGTTTTATTTCTAAACGGATAGAAGCAAGAAAACACAGTAAAAATCAAATAAAACATTTTAGTCTAGTAAACGTTCGATATGCTGTAGTGAAATGTCTCTCGGTTTTTACAGTCACAATAACTTTCCATAAATATATCATTACTGCTCATTAAACTGCTGTGAAATCATTTATCGTGGTTTTGCTCAGAAGCATAATTTCATTGATAACTTAAATTTGTAAATCAAATAATTAGTATAATAAATTTGTATTATAATTATGTATACATGTATTCAATTTCCGTTGTGTTCTTAAATTAACTGACTTCACCAGTCCACGAAGTTCACAAAAATTAAGGCACCATGAACATAAACGTGATTTCAAAGTATGTGCTGAGGTGTCACTGGCGTAAAATCCTTGTTCAGTCCCAATGCGTGAATAAAGTATGCGACTGTAAATGTTGATTATGATTCTGGTATGAACCACTGGTCTGTCTAGCATACATTCATTTCAGAGCCATTAGTACCAACAAAAGCATCTCCGCAACCTATTACTCTGGCAAACATGAACTTGCAATTTGTGAATACAATGTGACCGACTTGGATCGCTGTCTGTTGGAAGTCAAATTCGACCGGTGCACCGTGTTATTCTGCTTTAATCATAACCAGGATCCTTGCAAGTGCTCCGCGAATAATGCGTCTCATATTGAAATTCAATAATGGTCTCGTTAGATTCTTTTTGATTTGACTCGTAAAAGTCGGAAATTTACTTGAAGCACGTACGTTGTGAAAATGTTTGATCTGTAGACTTCTATAGCCTCCCATTAGGTCATGTTCCGTCACTAAACGATATTTTTAGGATCAATGAAAGATAGATGTTCTCAGATGGAAATTGCTAAGGATCTTTCAACAAATCTCATTTACTTTGAAAAAGGCATATACAATTTTCTCCTTTCCGATTTCTTAAACTAATTTGCTCGAGATGCTTTATATAATTACAGTAATTCACTTATTATAACCTTAAATGTCTCTGTATATAAAGGAGTATTAATTAAACATACCACTTAAAAAGTAAACCACTGTTCTGGGCAGACAGTCCAGAAGCTGTTAATGTGACAAGGGCATGCGTGCTTGAATCTTAATTAGACATAAACATAGGTGAAGAAAAACATTAAAGGTAAACATACTCGAGTGTTCGGACGTCACATTTATATTACTGACATTTGTCGTAATTGATATTTAAAAACTCAATACATGTATATTAATTTAATTTCGGTTATGTATAGATAGATTTAAATACTATTACTTGAAGATTTTTTTTAGCGGATTGGGTTTTTTTCAATGATTATTTAAACAAAAGTATCGGGTTTTGTTACCCTAACAAATGATGTTCTGTTCTGTTCTGTTCTGTCAACCAATGATATATAGATCCTAGACTATTTCCCATAGCACCTAAATGTATTTTCCCACAGGAAATAAAATTAATATCCCGCTAATACTTATACCAACCAGGTTTTGATTTATCACAGTCTGGCATTGATCGCATTTGTTTAATGTGAAAATAATTAGAAAACGACAGCTAATTAATAACAAGGCGAGTCTCGGGAAGCCATCTTTAATGAGTTGACTGCGGGGTCCTCCTGACGTCCATCATACAGCAGCAGGTGGTCTCCCTTGCAGCGATCTCCTGTCTCTGAAACAGCTTATGGCCAGAGATGATTAACTTTCACGTGACAACACAAATGCATTGTTATCTGTTTTCTTGTTTAGCTGTTTTTCTCTTCTCTTAATTTCTTCTCTTCCTTCAACATTAGAGTTCGGATATGTCAGTGAAATGTAATTCAGATGATCCCATCTCTTTCTTCCTCCATCCCTCTTTGTTTGTATGTCTGTCTGTCTGTCTGTATATCTGTATGTCTCTCTCTCTCTCTCTCTCTCTCTCTCTCTCTCTCT